>CM060949.1:70034834-70314834 GCA_030765055.1 Mantis religiosa | reverse complement strand
TTCAGGTTGGCTACTTATTCTGTCTAATATTCTGGTTTAATTCTTTTGTTGAGTGGGGATTAGTTTTGTATACTTTATTCTTCAAGTTGCCCCATAAATAATTGCATACCTTGAGATAAAGAGACCGATGAGGCCATAAATTCTTACTAATGATTGTAATCTTAAAAATTTCTGTAATAAATTGTAATGGCACAGCCTGCGATCAAGCAGAATACTGAGGTATTTGGCAGAGGTAACCAAGGGGATTTACCTATGCCGTAACCTCAGCAACGGATCTTTGCCAGTAAAAGAGCTGGGCACTCCCCGAGGCTGATGGGCATCCTCCACCTCTTGGCCCATAACATCTCTTGGGAGTTTGAATGATGGTAAGCATCATGATTATCTGGTCATATCTACCCAGAGTGTGCACCAGATGACTGGTATGGATGTGAATTTTATTGTTCATTGATTGAGCGCTCTGAAGACATTGATAATATATGGGATGCCGAAATGTAGGTTATGGATTGAGAATCACAGGTCTGTATCACAGCTAGTTCTGAGTTTCCTGTTCTGCAGCGTTGGAGCCTGTGCTCTAAGAGCCGGACCGAATACAGGTCACCCGGGTATTCCCGGAGGGTGAATAAATTGCCACGGCATCTATCTGTTTTACAGATTTACCCATGCAATATGATAGATGTAGTCATTTGCACTAGCTTTGTTTCCTAGTGTATTAATAATAGTAGTAATTGACCTCTTTGGGTGCTTCTGGTGGCAAGGTGCACACCCAACAAATGGTGCCCTGGCCTTAGTCCAGCCGCTTGCAGGTCCGTCAATGAGGCGGGGCCAGAATACGAAAGGCTGAATGGAATGTGGGTGTGGCCAGGTTTTTGCTGCATTCTCATGTAGCTTAACCTGGATGGTGTACGGGATGAAGTGGCACTTATACTACCAAGGGCATCCTTGGATGCTGTAGCTCTTCCATCTCGTGGGAAACCAATGGCCGTATTGCCCCAGAGTTTCAGCAACTGATTGTGGTGTGATGTGATTTTGGCATAAAATGTGCATGTTCTGTCATGAATGTCCTCAATATAGGGAATGCCAGATGGTGTGTAGGATGCATGATGGAAACCTACAGTTGATATTGTAGATCACCCTGAGTGCCCTGTTTGGCATGACTTGCAGCCTTTGAGTGGTAAAGTGAGCTGCTGAGCCCCAGACTTTGCTATCATACAGTTTCAGAGGATGACCACAAAATACAAGCATAACTTTAACTGTATTGTGGAATGAAAAATAAGGGCCTGTGTTCTGTACGGTGGCGTGCTATTTATGGCTATGTGTGAAGCATGGATAGGATTTGTTTACTCATTTCTTGCCACTTTAAGGCAAGATAACCTGAGATCCCTCTACATGAAGTTCCAGTTATAAGCAATAGCTATTCTGCGCATGACTAATGTTATAAAATACATATATCCAATGTCTTGAGTTCCAACAGAATAATACTAAGTGCTAAAGTAGAACAACTTGTTAATATCAAATTCCTCACAAAACTCAGAAAATCATGCTACAGAAAGTTATAAACTCTTCCCAGCAGTTTATGGTGACCATAGTCGATCTTATACACAAGTTTTCAAGTTGCTTAAGGAAATTAAGGAGGGTAGACCATCCAAAACTGGGCCCTCCTTCCACTACAAAAATGGAAGAGAAAGTGAAGAAAATCACTAAAATTATTTGAGGAGACTACTGATTGAGCATTGCTGAACTTACCAACATTGATAAGTTGTAAGATAATCTGTGCATGAAGAAAGTGCATACTAAAAGATGCCAAAAATCCTCCAACACATGCAAAAGGATCACTGAATATTGCTGTGTTGACATTTTTTAAAACATTGAAAGAAACTATAATTTATTCCAAAAAGGTAATTAAGTGCAACAAAACTTGGATTTTCCAATATGGTCCAGTAACTAAGCAACACTGTGCATTGGAAGAACCCCAATCTACCAGGAAGAAGAGATTGTCATAAGCAAATAAAAGTTCAAAGCAATGATGACTTTTTTTTCTAATATACAAGGAACATCTACATTGATTGGGTAGTAGCAGGTGAGGCTGTTACCATGTTTATTATAGAAGTGTTTTGAAGACCCTTTATGATTGTGCACAATGGACACTGGGTTTGTGGAAGAGTACCTCATGGATAACAATAAGGATCATAGCACATTATCTGTGAAGAGTTATTTGGCAAAAAACAATTTTTCATTAGTGGAACAACATTCACCATATTTGCTGGTTCTAGTACCATGTTGCAATATGTTTCTCTTTCAAAAAGTGAAGTCTTTACACAAAGGAACCAGGTCTGAGTTTGTAAATGCAGTTAAAGCAAAAGCAATTCAATTGTAAAAGATTTAACACAAGATGAACTGTTATCATTGCTTCCAAAAGTGAAAAATATGCATGGAATAGTCTAGAGATCAAAGAGGAAATTATATTGAATGTATAACATTGCCATTGTTGTAATCTGATTTTCATTCAGTGAAGATTTTGAGCATGAATCCATTTCTTTTTTAAATTTACATCCTTCAGCGTTATATCAGATAATGAATAAAATGGGTGAAATTGTGCTCAAATGAGCCCAGGGCCTCTAGAGGTTAGAGTTAACTGATATTTATCTTTCAGGATAAGGGGAAAACCCAGAAAAACCGTATTCAGATAACTCACCCTAACCAAGATTCCAATTTGAGACCACCTGAATGTGAGGCAGACACACACCACCTACGCTACAGAGGCAGGCATGAATCCAGTTTCTTCCTTGCCAGATCTGATAGAAATTCAGATCCTGATGGTTTAATTCAACATAATTTCAGATTATACTCATTGTTTGCCAGTCTTGAAGCCAAATTCTGATAGAACTCTAAAAGAATTCTTAGTCCATTTTTGTATGTTATCTTGAGATTATAAGAAAAATCTATCAAAGATTTTAATTGTGTATATTCAGCTGCACAGTTGTATTGTTTACTGTCATAAAAATATACCACTAAATATTACTGCAATATACTGAACTAAAGGACAAATTAATGCATATGGAATTCAAAATAAATGGTAAAGAAAGAAAACATGCACCTGAAATTGCTATAATGAATATGTTTCACAAATACATATATGGCTTCAAAGGATAATCTCAAAGTTTATTTGGTATAATATGAAAACGTGCCACTTTCCAAACTCTCAGTAGAAGTGTTGTTACATTAACATATTAAGGAATGATGGTCACTTAACCTACAATCTTGTGATCTTTCGATACCCTTTCACTTGTGTGGGACTTGCAGCAATTAAAGTAATGATAGACAAAGTGTTTCATTTAACCCATTAGGTTATGGTAATAAAAGTACAGCAAAATTAATTGTTTCATAAAGGGTACCACATAAAATATTGTTGAATGTGTGAAGAAACTTGAGAGAGACCTTTTGTATTATAGGTATTGTATTTGTGAAATAAATTTGGGATGTTTCCTTTTTGTATCATTTATTTTTAATTACTCTGCATATTAGGAAACATTATTAAAGTAAAAATAGTGTAGTCCAGCACTCATTGGTCTTTAATCTCTTAACTGTTTTTCCAAATGTACATAAACATGGTATTATGGGCAGAAACAAATGTTAACAAGCAAATCATTTTATTTACATACATTCAGACATACTGTTTATCATTTACTCTCCATACTGGTCTACTGAAACGAATAATGAGACTAAGTATCTATTGTCAAACCTAATAATATGCTTTTTAGTTAGCATTTAATTATAAGTTAACTATAAATCTAGCCCATCTTTTAACAATATCTTAGATGATTGCTAGATTTTATAACATTGGCAGCAAGATGAAATCTATACATCTTTATTGCAGATTTTGAAGAATGAGCATAAATATTCTCAGAAATAATTTAAAAAAGAATGTAATGACAATGTAAAAGAATGCTGTCATCATCAAAATAGAATCAAAATGTTTCACAGTATGGTGATACTGACTTTTAAGACCAAAAGATTGATAAATTGGAAGTATTGGTACTTAAAACTGTGCCAATAGCCTAACAAATCATTGCTTATTCATATTAATAGGCATATTTTAAGAACCTTAATTGTTATCAACTTCTATAAGATATTATTTTAGATTGATAGAGTCGACATGAAAACTTCAATGCCACGGCCGGGATATGAACCACGGATCTATTGGTTTCTGTCCAGTCGCTCTTACCCATTGAGCTACCATGGCCAACTTGGCAACCAGTAGATATGTGGTTCAAATCCTGGCCGTGGCATTGAATTTTTCATGTCGACTCTATCAATTAAATACCTTAGCCTGTATATGGCTAGTGTGAAGAAATGATTAATTTCCATCAATTAACTTAAATAACTACTTTGGATGTTTTACTTTTCATTTTATTTACATGCTCTCTTTAACACCCTAAGTATCTCAACAACTTTGACCAGAAGAAATGTCATCAACAGAATGTTCATTGGTTTAGACTGAATTCTAATCTTTTAATGTTTTTATACATTTGCTTTCAGGAAGTGATATAAGTGCATTTGCATTTTCCTTCTAGGGAGGATAAAAACATTTTCTATCCAGCCATAACCTACATCTGAAACTTCTCATATGTAGAATCTAGTAAACTCGCCATTAGACTGCAGAGACTTTCAATTTTTGCTTTTGTTTTTAATTCCTTTTCTTTATAAATATTTGTGTTGTTATTACCTTTGTTGTGGCAGCTTTGAGTTAAAAATAATTAAACTTTTTCAAAATTAATTATGTTAGATCAAACATCTAATTCAGCATCTTTTATCAGCAGCTTCCTTTTGAGGCACATTATTGCTTTGTATGTTCAAAACTCATACGATAGTCAGGAATAAAACTAAAGAAAAAACTCTCTTTGGCCCAGAATTAAATGCAAACCTTTATTTGTAAAAGCAATTTTAATGACCACCAAAACGTAGAGGCAATAATGATCAATCTCCTGAAATTACCAAGCACCATAAATTCTCTTTATGCTGTGTAACTAGTACCACAGTCCTGCACCAGTGGCATAGTGGACTAAGGCATTGTGCATTGGTTCCCTCCCACAGAAGGCACCTGAGTTCAATCCTACCCCTGGAGGGTGTGAATTTTAAGACCTGGGTATAGGACCAATGCCCATTCAGCATCATGAGGAAATTGAGAAGCTACGATAGGTATCAAACCCTGGTCTAGAAAACCAACTTTCCGGCTGGAGGTGCCAAGGTGCTGACTACATCTCCCCATATCGGTTGGATGATCGTTCACCTCTACCTTGCATATGTGGGTATGAGGCTGGCAGTCGGGTTGGCAGGCCTTGACCCTGTAAGGGCTGTTGTGCCATGGTTAACCATTTAACTATTACCACAACATTTTCAAGAATACAGGCATAAAAAAAAAATATTAATTGTTAATAACTGCCCAGTTCAAAGATTGCTTCACTGTACAATTCTGTTCAAAAGATTTTGCAATTGATGCACATTTTTACATTTTGTATAACATTCAGTCAATAAACTTTCAGTGATCAAAATTAATAAGTGGTTTAGGGTTCAAAGCAGTTCTTAAAAAATGTAAGTATATTTATGATTTTATATATTTTCCATTCTGGTAGGGTGAATGAATCACTGGTTTAATGAGATATGGCATTTATTTTAATATCATATATTACTTCAACTTTGCAGAGAAACAGCTCTTAAATGTCTAAATTGGGCATACTAAGTGTTGTTATATACATGACAATGAATAACATCATTACATTTACAGTAAGATAAGTTTTAAAGGCACTACAATCTTTGTGTCTTCACACCAAAAAGTGAAGGCACTTCAAGCACTAAGGAATGTAGTTATTGTTTATATAGTATGGAAAACGTATTTATCCAATGTGATAAAATATAAAATAATGAGTTTATGAATAGCTTATATGATATGCTCATTAAACCAATGATGAGTAATTACCTTTGGTTTTTGAAAAATGTATCAAGAAATATTTGTAAATGTTAAGTTGTGGAGCGGTATGCCTGGCATAAGAAAATTGCTGTAAATTTTAATGAAGGATTTATGAAGTCCCTTTTAGACTTGAGCTAAATCTGCTCATTACTGAATGAATAAGGATTTAGAAGAAGTTTAATTGAAAATTTAGGTTGCATACACAGTGAATGTTCTCTTCATTTCTGCACAGAATATTAATTTTAAACACATTTATACAATTCACAAATTATTGAATCAATTGTACAATAATTCTTACCTCACTTATCAAAGTTCAGCTTATAGTAGGACATGTTTACAGACCAATTAACCACATTATCAACTATTTTTGAGGAACTTCTAGTACAACCCTGTTGGAGGTCTAGTGTTCTTTTCACCTTTTTTTTATTTCTTTTTTCTATCCTTTCTATATGAACCTGAAGGAACTGCTAATCTTTAGGAGTTCCAAACTTCTTTAAGTGTGGTTCATGTTTCTTAATGTACATTTATTTCAAAGGTACAGTTCCTTTGACTTTTGCACAGATTTCAATAATTTAATATCCTGTTTGATGCCATTGTTATTGTCCTAAAAACAGGTTGTATTTGTAGATCTATTAATCTGTTGTATTTTATGTTTTTCCATGTTCTTTGAAGATGATTTTATTTCTCGTTTTTTCAATAGATGATTTGGTTTATTGCAGTCGGATCATAATATCTAGTATATCCCTAATTTGAAATGTGGTCATGGTAGTGCATTTTCCGTAATCTTATAAGATTGGACTTACATAGCTTTTTATGCAGAATTTGTTCCTATATACCTAGCTTAAATGATGTTCAAATTATCTGTTGTTCATTATGTGCTATCTCAGCTTGCATATCACTGTTGATTGATTGATTGATTGATTGATTGATGTTTATCTCCAACTATAAAGCTTTTTACATGGATCGTCAATTTGTATATACATAAAATTAATACAATAATATTTACAAAGATGTTGCCTTTTAGCTTTGCTGGGAGGCACTTTGCTCAATGTTAACCTTTTATTTTGTTTCCTCTCTCTCTTCTGTGTGTTTATTATATTCCTTACTTTTCTAAACCAGTTTTTATAGCTCTCTTTAAATACTTGTCCATGCTTTAATTCTCTTTTCCTCTTTCCTTTAACATTTATATAGCTATCATCCAATTTTTTTCTTCTTCTTCTCCCACACTTTTTGCCTCCATAGTATTAATTCTTTCCATTTTATCAGATAATGTACTTCCTATTCCTTCCACCACAAAGTCATAGATTCTTTTTTCACTGCTTCTTATCTCTTAAGAATATTGACCCCATTCTCATCCATGTGACTTCTTTTTTCTCTTGTTAGAGTTGGCATTATATCCTTTTCTTCACTAATTTATTTTTGTTTTTAGAAAGTTAATGATTATTACTTATGTATTTTCTGAGCTTACTAATTATCTATTCTGCTCCTTGCCAATTTGTCAATGCCATAATCACTTCTTTCTTCTAGCTTACAAATATCTCCCATTCCTATTCTCTCCATAGTTATCTGTATCCTTACAGCTATTTGTGCTTGCCAGACTCTTTGTTTAATAATTATTATTGCTTTCCTTCTTGTTAGGTCTAAAAGTGGTCAAATGTAAAAAATCAACGTAATTGACTTCAGAATAATAGAGTGCAGCATATCTCAAGAATAATGAGGGATTTACAGACCTGATGTAAGAAAATTAAAGCACAAGCATACAAAGTCGATAAAAAAGATACTTTAAATATAAAGAAGTAGAAACATCTGGAGCCACATATACCTAATTTCTGTGGCAAAAATCACATTACAAAAAACAAAACTAAAAAATGATCCACTCTCTGGTATGTCCACTAAATGCAACATATGTGCTCAGGACAAGAAAACTGTCAGTGGATCACAGCTGATAAGGGAGGTTACATTCCTCTTGAAATATATCTGATATTCATCACAAACTGAATTTTGAGTGTACATTTATTCTTCAGTATTATACTAGTAGTAGTAAAACTGCAGGCAAAGTTGACAATCATTTCAGTAAAAGGCTAATCTCAAAAAAGATGTCATTTTATGCTTTGGCTAAAAGAGTTTAAGAATATTTATGCTCATCTTGTATTATTTGTATATGAAATACAGGGTCTGTAATAACATGAATAAATGCTTGGCTTAAAAATAACCAGATCATAAGTAATATTCAATATAAAAATAAAAACTATCATTCAATACAAAAACTGAACTTACTGCATAAAAAGGCAAAGCACAACTTACATGTATAGAATGTAATATGTTATCAGCTAAATTATTTACAAATAATACACTATGTTAATGGGTTCAACAAATGAAAACCTTTGAGCAGAGTGTATATGAGATTCAAACAGCTATTACGCTAACAGCACTGCTTCTATTGTTAATATCAGTCTTTCAAGCATATCGCTGTTCCAAACTTTGACACTCATTTACATTTTAAGAGAGATTATCATATCCTTAACTGCCTTTGTCATATTCTGTTTTCTGTTACATGAAACATCACTGCCATTTTCATATTCAATGATAATTATTAATGAAAGAAGGTCAATGTACAATGTGCCTGTTTCCACAGAGCTCAAAAACACAAAATTAATAATTTTATGGTTACAGCAACAGATTTTTAAATTTTATAAGAGCCACTCATTAATTTTCTATATTGTTGATGTAAGAGTTTTCAGGAAGGATTGCATACCCATATTAATTGTTTAATGTAATTTGTGAGTTAGAAACAAAGCAAGCTGCTTCATAGAAGATAAAAAAGTTTAGAGTAATGAAGTGCATTTACTCTGTCAGAAAATGACAATGAAACTTTATCTATAAATTTAATTTTCATAATGTTGCTAGATATGGAAGTACTTCACTTTGAAATCGTTTTTTGATAAAAGATCTTTACGAGTAAGAGTTTGCTTCAAGAAGTAAAACATACAGCTACCTAAGGCACAGCTTAAGCTGTGAAAGCAAGTGATAAAATAAGGCAAATCTTTTCTTCCATTTCCATTAATGAAGGGAATAAGTATGACATGATTCAAGTCAGTCTAAAGCTTTCTTTGTGCAATTATTCACAAATGTCTCACTATCAGAGAGCTATTTTCAACAAATGACCTAATTCAGGGAAAGGAAGTTCTTACAGAAATTCCCATGAATGTAAAAGAAACTTGTGAAATAGAAAAGCTTTATTCTGGTTGATATTTCAGTTAACTATTTTTAGTAGCTGGGATGTTGCACTTGTTTGATCTATTCTGGTTATTTTCTTAGAAGGACAGAAAACCACAGAGGTATGACCTAATCCTTTATAAAAGAACATGAAACATACTTTGATTAACTACCCTAGTATGCTAAAATAACCCTTCTCCCACTGAATTTATTTATTAGCTCGATTATGTATATCACTGCTTCAAACACGAACTTCACTTTTTAGTGTGCTGATTTGTCTCTGTTAATTTATGCTTTTAGAATCTTTGTTTAGCTTCTGAAAAATTCTAAAATAATTTTGGTTAAGAAACTCAAAAAAATTAAATACTGAAATTATATTTGTGCAAAAGAAATCCCCTCCTCATTTAACTGACATTCTTAACACAATGTGCTGATATTTAAAATCTTCACAAAATCCTTATCAAGCATGCAATGTACAATCGTGCACGAATATTAACATAAATGTATAATCCTATGAGTAAGGACTATGATAAAATGAAGCACAAAATTAATATAATTTTGAGTTGAACTAGTACTTAATGCTTCATTTATTGCTAGTATTTACCTAGAATGCCTTTTGTTAGGACCTTCCTAACATCCTCAGCTAATGTTCGACTATTGAATGTCTTAACAAAACACGTTCTAGGTAAATACTAGCAATAATATTAGTTCAACTCAAAATTATATTGAAAAAGTATAAATTTTTATTATTTTATGTACTTTCTCTTTTCATTGTAATAATCATTGCTTTTAACCAGATCTTTACCTGTGTTAAATTAAGAGTTTTCTATTCCTGGAATGGAGTTATGTTATTATCTATTTGGTTTAAAAGGCAATTCATTAATATAATTTTGAGTCGAACTAATACTCAATGCTCCATTTATTGATAGTATTTACCTAGAACGCGTTTCGTTAGGATCTTCCTAACATCATCAGCTGTTGTGGAAACGTAGAGTCAGACTGAAAAACTCAATGCCATAGCCGGGATTTGAACCACGGATCTTCTGGTTTCCATCCAGCCGCTCTACCACTGAGCTACTATGGCCAACGTGTCGATATGACATTAAATTCTCCAACTGAAGATTCGTGGTTCAAATCCCAGCTATGGCATTGAGTTTTTCAGTCTGACTCTACGTTTCCACAATTTAGCCTACACACGGCCAGTGTGAAAGAACAATTAATTTCCTATCATCAGCTGTTGTCGACTAATGGACGTTGGTTTTGGTGAATTCATTGGAGGCGACAGGTGCTTCTCTGTCGGCTTCTTGATGAACTTGAAGTTTGGGTTTTCATCAAAGGTAGTGTCAAAATTAAACAATTTTCTTTCATATTTCTTTATGAAGACTTTTTTCCACGTGGTTTAATGCAGCTGGACCTTGGAGACTTTTTAATAAGTGGATTTCTCGTTTTATATAATGATTCTCCTTCCAAAAATGGTACGCTACTGCCGATTTATCTATTTCTTTGTTCGTGATGTTCCTAAAATGCTCTTTAAGCCTAATGTTCAAGTTCCTTTTTGTTTTTCCAATGTAAAAGTTGTCACAGCTTTTGCAGTTTATCCGGTACACACCTGATTTTTTGTCTGTGAGTAACTCCTTTGTATTATGTGATTTCAAAATTAGACGTACAATTAGACCTATAATAATTAGACCAAAACATCATAGGGGAATACCTTCACTTAACAAATATTTGCATTGAACAGTCCTTTTTTACATTCAATAAAAAAATTTTCAAACAAAAATCAGGACTATCTATGGGCAACCCATTGTCCCCATTTTTGCAGACCTCTTCATGAGCTTTTTGGAAACCCATATCACAAAGGCATTCCCACTAATTTTCAAACATTGGTATAGATATGTGGATGACATTTGGGCAATAGTAAATGAATAATAATTGGATGATGCATTAAAACTACTAAATTTACAAAATCCTGCAATAACATTTTCCATAGAAAAAGAGACAAACAATGAAATCCCTTTCTTAGATTTAAAACTTACCAGAAAACATAATAAACTTGAATTTGGCCTACATAGGAAGGAAACGCACACAGAAAATTTCATAAAAGAGATGGATATAACCCAAGACAACACAAGCCTGCTGTTATCAACAGTTTAACTTACAGGCTGGTTAATGTACCTTTAAACAAGATGGAATATATCAAAGAGTACAATAATATCATTCACATTGCAGAATACAATGGATTCAGTGCTGAATTGGTAAAAAAGAAAATTGATAAATTCAAAAGACAACAAAGAGGCAAACAAGTAACTACTCTTTCCCCAATCAGCAATGAAACTTCATACAGAAAATTTACATATCATCCCAGAGCTACATACCTTTTCCAAAAAGTCTTCAAAGAGCACAATATTACTTTGGCCCCACAGAAAAAATTTAGTGTACAACACCTTTTGAAATCACATAATACAAAGGAGTTACCCACAGACAAAAAAATCAGGTGTTTACCGGATAAACTGCAAAGGCTGTGACAACTTTTACATTAGAAAAACAAAAAGGAACTTGAACATTAGGCTTAAAGAGCATTTTAGGAACATCAGGAACAAAGCAATAGATAATTTGGCGGTAGCGTACCATTTTTGGAAGGAGAATTATGATATAGAACGAGAAATCCACTTATTAAAGAGTGTCCAACGTCCAGCTGCATTAACCATGTGGGAAAAAGTCTTCATAAAGAAATATGAAAGAAAATTGTTTAATTTTGACACTACCTTTGATGAAAACCCAAACTTCAAGTTTATCAAGATACCAACAGAGATGCACCTGTCGCCTCCAATGAGTACCAAACCGACACTACCTTTGATGAAAACCCAAACTTCAACTTTATCAAGATACCGACAGAGATGCACCTGTCGCCTCCAATGAGTTCACCAAACCAACGTCCATTAGTCGACAACAGCTGATGATGTTAGGAAGATCCTAACGAAATGCAGGTAAGCAATAAGTGGAGCATTGAGTATTAGTTCGACTCAAAATTATATTAATTTTGTGCTCCATTGTATCATAGTTCTTACACATTGGAAGGCAATTCATTGTCTGCTGTCGTTGGCATTCTTTTTTTTTAGACTTTTATTTACTATCTACCTATAATAAGAGTCAAACTTCTCTCTTAGATTATGCTTACAGTTAAAGACACTGTAACACTGCCAAAGAAATCATACTTCAGAAGCTTTTAAGTAAATTAAGCATCCAGTTTTCTTAACATTAGATTGATTTGTGTTCAGTAAGTTCAGTAGTAGCCACAAAGGCTTGTGAACATTGGACATGTCAAAGAAATGTACAGTTTAATAGCATATGTACTTGAATATTGAACCTAAAGGACGTATTATATACAGGTGCTATGAAAAACAAGGCTGAGATAGATTATGCCAATGCTCTTCGAATATGTATTGGTATGCAAACAAAAATGGACAAAAATACAGGATGTAACAAAAAGGTATGTCAAATCTTAGGGAAAACATTTCTTGCATCTAGAGTATAAAAATGTTATATGAACATAGGGCCAGAAATTGTTTATTTCCATGATAGAATTCTTTTTCTACAACTCTGCTTACATGGTGAGATGTGTAATACATAGCTGTTTTTTGGCCATAACCTCACAACATAACAGTGGTTTAGTAGTACAGTAGTAAACATTTGTTTTTACATCTGGTTAAATTGGGTGGAGATGATACACTTCACCGTAGTTGTCATTGTGCTACAATACAGTATGCACTCTGCTTGTTAGGAACTGGTACTCAGTTCTTGCATGATGAAGTTCCCCTTGTTTCAGGCTTTCTCTCCATCAATTTCTTAATAGCAGGTTTCCTATTAGTTGGATAGGAGGAGGTGGACCAATTCCGTGAACTTCACGCTCACCTGACTTAAACTCGCTAGATTTTTATTTGTGAGGACATTTGAAATCTCTTGTTTATGCAACTACAGTTCTAGATGTAGAAACTCTTTGTGCTCGTATTGTGGAAGTCTTCCAAACAATATGAAATCCTTCCATCCTTCAGTGCATTAGCAAGTACATGTGACTGGGGGTTGACAGGTGCATTGAATCTAATGGAGGCTATTTTGAACATGTGCTGCGATTTCCAGTTTTTCCATTGTTCTGTCATTGAGTGTTGTTTGGGGTTCAGCAGTAGAAAAAGTGCTCTAAAAAGGAAGTAAACAATTTATGTGCTTATGCTCATATAATATATTTTTTCTCAAATTTTTGACAAGTTCCTAAACAGACCCTTTCCAAGTGGATCTTTGGAAGAGAATGTGAGAATTAAAGAATTAGGTAGAACAACATCCCCCAGAAAGATTTGTTCAGCAAGTTCCTCGAACCGCCACCAGAGGAGACCGATGACAAAATATTGCCAGCTACACCAATGAGAACCAGTCGATGTCCGGCTGAAGATAGAGGGAAGGCTTCTGAAACTAGTTCCGGGAAAATTTAAAAGTAAGTGTTGTTTAGTGTCATTAATCGACTCCCAATTAATTTAATAAGAACAATCCCAATTTAAATCTAAGGCTGCAGGTAGTGGTAAAGAGTGAATATACAGGGAAATTTAGTATAAAGGTATATAAATACAGTTGGATCTCCTGGTGTAATGTACTTCCCCCCCCCCACCCATGTGTGTTATACAGGCACAGTAATGCATGGAGTATCAGGGGAGTAAAAATCTAGGACATATTAAGAAACAATAAAGAAACAGGAGAAATAAAAATATTTAAAAGCACACTTAGTCTTACTGCCTTGAGATTTAGCTCCAAAATGATAAATAAATGATGCGGCAGAAAACGCAAAGTATGAACTTCATTTTCCATGCAGTGAGTAGATCTTTTATTTTGATAATTTCTTTTGTGAATTTGTGGTCTTCTTTTTTTAGTGTCAGTATTAGTATGAGCCCATCATCCCAGAGTGGGCAGGGACCTTCCAGAGACATGGTGGCTTACTAAGAGTGTCTCGGGCCAGCTTACCCATGACGCATTCAATGGTGCTTTCCACTTATCACACTTGAACACTCCCCTTTCAATGTCATCGGGTCTTTCAATACTTTCTCTATGTTGGCATCCTTCCACTTTTTTTCTGTCTTTGATTGTTCTGCACCAGAGGTTCCCTAATTGGCTTTTAAAAATATCACTCACCACATATCTGTCTCCCCACGCTCCTTTTTCCTGCCCTAGGTTGCCACACATTCTCGGCATATGTCCACCTTTGTATCCATTCTAAGCATATGGCCTACCCAGCTCCACTTAAAAATTATTGCTGCTTCGTTGTGTACTTCAACTTCGTTGTCCTTTGAATGTCAATATTTTTATCCAGTATCTGCACGTGATGTTGAGTAGTTTCTGCTCCATTTTCCTGTTGTAAACCTGTAGCATTGTTATTTCTTTTTTTGGTTAGTGACAATATCTGCAATCTGTATTGTTACACCAGTAGTATACACATGTCTATCACATCCCGTTTTCTACTTATTTGTGTAATATTATTGCATACTGGTAAAACTTTGCATGAGCCACCACTGCTTACATGTCTATGTTTATTAATTTACTGTAATGTTTTCACATGCATAGTATAACAAAAATTAGGTTACAGATTTCAAGAGAGAATTAGTGGCTCAAAGCAATGGTTTTTCATTTGTTATGAATGTAAACACATGAATTTATAAGAATAATCTTAAACCTATCTAGTTTTTATGCAGTAACTCCTATGTTTGATCGCTTCATTTGTACAATATCATATAAATTTGTCTCTCTTTCTTGCCATTTACGTTGCCCACATTTTCCCTTAGGTTGTAAATGTAAATACAGTTGAACCTGATTTATACATATATCAAAGAGAAGAGGACAGATTACTTGTAACTCAGAATTACGTACAAATGTGATTTTGAAAATGCATCATTTTTTTAAAAGTAATACAGTGGGCCTGCATATGTAAATCCTTACAAACAATAAAGATATGTACAAAGCAAACATTATTTAGAAATTGGTCCCACTTTAAAGTATTTGGTTAATTTGGACTGTTTCACTTTCCTTGCATTACAAGCACACAACTTATTTTGCAAAATATATTAATGAACTTAGAATTTTTTCAGTACATCTTTTTCCCTGATGATGTGTGAACACAATTCGTGTTCATGAGATCCAGAGTTCGAATCTTGGTCAGGGTCAATTTTTCTGGGACTTTCCATCATTGATGACAGTATGTATAAGCAATTCTTAAGTCAGAAGCAATTAAGGTTTGGGTTTTGTGTCTAATAAGTGCCACCTCTCATATAAATTATACTTTCTGATGTAGCATATAGCATTTTCTTTTTCTTTTCGCCATGGCTGATTAAAAGAAACTAAGAACTGTAAAACAAAACTACTGTTCAACAGTGAACAACAGATAAAAATTATCTTTACTTCTCATTTGTTACTATGACATTGTTGTGCGAAGGACATATATACATTAATGTCTATATTTTGTTTCTGGCCAAAAGCAGTCCACTCAACTTAGACTTTGTCAACAGTGGTAAGGAAAATCATTTTGAGTTTCTTTTAGAATAACATATGCCATATGCTCATTTAATTTGTAAAACTCAGTTGTATTTCACTGAAATTTAATATGTATAACTCCAAATTACATATAAATAAGGTTCTATTAACATGATGAGTATCCTTAGCTTCTGGTGAAGGCTGTCATCTTGAATACTTGTCAAGACTAGGCCTTGGAAGCCTATGCAGCCTTTTTATTAACATGTTTGTAAATTACATTTCTTCCAGGACCTGAAAATATTTATATATAAATATGAATTATGTATAACCGGGTTAAGTATAAAGCAGGTTCAACTTATATACCTGTGTGAACATTGTATCCATTAAAACATAAGCTAAATGCCTATAACATTTTAGCTTCATCTCGCTGCATACAACTACTCCTTTCTTAGTGATTGTACACTGTATTAAATTATTCATATATAGTCACTGTTTTAATGTTACAGAAATAATTAGTGAACTTTGAAGAAAGCTCATTCTTTCAAGTAAACACTGAACCCATTTATTAGCTGGAGTTATTCAGCAGGTAGTGTCCATTAACTCCTCTGAGAAGACCTTCAAATACGTAGAATCTAAAATAAAGCATAATTCATTATTTTTACTTATACTATTTTCTGGTTATTGCCATTTTGTTTATACTGCAATGCATGAAATGTAGTAGGATATATAAGTGCAGTAACCTTGCTGTTTTGTTTCCTGCTTTGTGTACTTCCTTGCTGGGCATGGACAAGATGGTTTTTGGTAATAAATTGGACTAATAACTTATTTTCCCTGCTCTGCACCATGCTTTTCACAGGCATTTGTTATTCTTCATTTTCATTCTTTCCTTTTTATTATTTCTGCAATGCATTCAGTCCTATATTCCATTTTAATTTACCATTATAATGAAACAAAATTTCAGGATGGCATTTTATAAACCATTGACATCATAAAATACTGTTACCCCTCTTGCTCACTCTCTCTTTCACTCCATTTCCATTATTATGGTTCATTGTTATATCCTTACAACCATTTATATTCATGAACTTGCCATTCTTTTTCCTTTCTTTTATTTCCTTTGAAGCAAGCGACCTTAGAGACTCACTTTGAGGCTGCTGTTGAGAGATTATGCCACATGACATCTGCATTATGTCATACAAGGGCATAATGTCCTTTGCTGGTGGGATGATAGGAATGTTGTTAGGGACTGTTACCATGCAATTATCCTCAAAAAGTGTGATTCAAACTTTTGTAGATGTAATAATTATTGCAATCCTTAGAAAGTAGAAAGCACCAAGGGGCCAATAAGAAGTCATTGACAATGCAGCCCACAGCAATTAAAAATAATTATTGTATGATCATAGAAGCAACAAGACTATATGAAACCTTTTTCCTTTGTTACTCATATCATTTGCAGTGCTAGCCAGACTAAAGAAACTTTGTTAGTGTTAAATGCATTTTCTGTTTATATAATTTAATTTCTGATGATATGATTTCAATAATCATTTGAATTTATTTTTTAAATTTTCTAAGATTTAGAAAACTTTAGAACAAATTTTGCAAGAATATTATGAAATAAATAAAATTAAAATTGTTCTAAAACCTAATGCCTTATAACACATGAGTCATAAAAAACAAAATTAAGAACATTATACTTAATAAAGGACATCTCCTCTCTCATAATAACAGGTAATACATTTAATGCATAAAATTTAGTCAAAGAACATCTAATAATTATTATTTCATTATTTATTAGAATAAAACAATTCTCCAACAGAACAAGGTTAACGAAGGGTGCAAACTTGTACTTCTGAAATTATTGTTGAAAAATATTATAATGTAAATTGAATTATATTGATGGATTTTTGGATGGAAATTTAAGATGCACATGCCCTGCATATACTGATTTGGAGTAAACTGTATCACACATTTAGAAATATATATGAGCATCTTTTTCATAGTTTTCTATTTATAAGTGATAGGTGATTGTACTAACATACACAACTAACTAACATACTAACATACTAACATACACAAACCATGTGTAAGTAAACTTTGAAGGTCAAGGAAAATTCATTGCTCTAGTTGGGATTTGAACCATGGATTTTCCAATCTGTGTGCTGTGTTCTACCACTGAAGTGCTATGGTAACATGCCAGCATGAAAAATTCTATTTTTTTTTTAATTTACATCCTCCAATGTTAATTCATATTGGATGATGAAGTGGGTGAAATGATACTCAAATGAGTCCAGGGTTCATAAAGCTTAGAGTTACCCATCATTCATCTTTCAGGATTAGGGAAAACCTTGGAATAAAGCTTATCCAGGTAACTCACCATGACCAAGATTCGAACTCGGGACTTCTTGAACATGAGGCAGACATGCTACCATCTACGATACTGAGGCAGGCATTCTCCAGGTGATTCACATCTTCCTGGTAGACCACAAGGAAATCCATTTGAGATCACTTACTCCAATGGCGACTTATAATTGATAAATACTTCAGTCACGGCTTTTTAAGGCCTTCTGATTATAGTTTTTCATTTAAAAGGACAATCAGGAATAGTGATTGTTCTAACACATAAAACTATGTGTAGGTAAAATAGAAGGTTAGAATCAAAACTAAAAAAATTAAATACCATAGCCAGTATTTGAATCGCAGATCTTCTTCTCGACCACTCAAGTTAATATAGCAACATACCCTATCACACTTTCTAATAATCAACAAAATCACATCTTTATATGGAAACACAAAGGTTGAGCAACAAATTTTGAAATACCTTCTGTTTACTAAAGAAGGGACAATATAGTAAAGGATTTTGTTGTTTGACTATCAGAGAAAAAGACTGCAGGCAACTACAACCAATGACAATCGAATCTTTGATGTTGAAAATTGAAGCAACTGCTCCTGAAAACAGTCCCTCAAAAATTGAAAAGTGACATAATTTGTAAAAACAGATTACCAAATAATACATATAAACTGAAGCTACTAACAGTGAAGCAATACAAATATTACAATAAAACATAATAATTTGTGACAAACTTCACTTAACCTTTTTAAAAAATAATATTTATTGTAATGCAGACTACCAAAGTTTATTAACCTAGGAAAAATTATTTTGATGTTTAAACAATATCCTTGCTTTAAACCTAATATCCAAAGAAGTTCTTAAGTTTACTATCTTCCAAATATTATATGAATATTCACAGGTCCCAGGAAACCATATCACAATTGCTTAGAAAAATTTTTTATTTTGCAGGAAAATACATGTAAGACAAAAATGATCATTCCTGACTTTTAGTACCCTTTCTTGATTGTATTTATTAACTACACTTTCATCCAGTAAACACTATCTTAATGTCAAAAATACAAGAAGTCCTAAGTCTGGGTGGCTCAATTGGTTTAGTGCTGGCCTACTAATGTCAAGGTTGCAGGTTCAAACTTATCTCAGATTGATGAGTTTTATGTGATGGGCTTAGAACGACAACTCCATGTCAGTAAATTTATAGCATCTAAAAGAACTCCTGTGGGACAAAATTCTGACATACTTGCAGTGCTGAGAGGATCCTGGAAAATAGTGTCATTAAAAGCATCTTTTTGTATTTTTTTTTAATTTAAACTCATACAAAAAGTTATTTGTCCCAAATTAAACAAGTTAGATATTGCCAGCATTAAATTTGCAAAATAAGAAGTGACCTGTTTTAATGAAGGTTAAATTTTACATTAGATATATGTACCTATTGTCATTTGGGGCATTGTAAAGTTCTTACTTTTTCATCTTTAGGATGAGTTTCAGAAATAAATTTGGACCCAAGCTGAAGATATAAATGCTATAAATTAAAAGGCTGTTTAACTAATTCAATAATTATATGTATTATGATTTTGCTTTTCTGTCTCCAATTCTGCATACCAGGTCATTTAAATTTTCCTTTTTTTCTGGTTATGAATTAATCAAACAACATAGGTGTTGATATGCAACACACCTATGATCTCACTAGGGATGTAAGCAGAGTGGGATTTACAAGACTCCAAGTTCCTCTACACATCCAAAATCACAATATTCAAGCAATGCAATATGAATTGCAATATCACTTCTCAGTAATACTTTTTTATTTACAATTCAATATACATTGTACCTGTTAATAAATGGGCGTACCTATAAAAGTATACTCAATATACTTTAAAATAACATTAAATTTGAGAGATGGTAGGGAGTTTATGTAGTTTTTTTTTTTTTTTTTTTTTTAAATTGTAGTTCCGTATTTTGTATTGTAACATTGATTAAAAGGGTTGCTTTGCTTACTTGGCCATCTGCATGCGTTTAGTCACAGGTATATTGTAATCCAAATTTGCTGATACAAGAACCAATCAACAGTGACTACCTCACTGCCTAACTTAATGTTCTATTTGAAAAAAAAAAAAACCTATTTGTAGTCAGTTTTTAATACTCTGTCACTTATATTTTTGTTTTTTGAGGACTGTTGCTTCTATTTTCAATCTCAAATGCTGAATCTTCAGCTTCTAAAACTAGTCCCTCAAAAAATAAAAATGTAATAAAAATAAAAATGTAGCTACTAATAGTTTTATCATTAATTTGACATCACTGTTAATAAATTCCTGTAAACACGCATAATTAATCTTCTATATTTAAGCTGAATACCATATCTACCATAAACCCCTGCCCACCTCGGTAGCGTAGATGGTAGCATGTCTGCCTCACGTTCAAGAGGTCCCGAGTTTGAATCTCGGTCAGGGTGAGTTACCTGGATAGGGTTTTTTTCCGGGGATTTCCCTTATCCTTACAGATGAATCTCGGGTAGCTCTAAGCTCCATGGACCCTGGACACATTTGAGCACCATTTCACCCTTTTCATTCACCGTCCAATATGACTTTACGTTGGAGGACGTAACATTACAAAAAACCATAAACCCTAAATCTGAACCTATCACTTAAAGAACTGAGGAGCAGTACTCTTATTACACAAGTTTAACTCAAAGTGACATGTCTACTACTCATTTTGTTTTTTTTTGTTAGTTTCTGTCAAACATCAACCCAGAGAGGTAATGATTAAAGACCCCTAAGTATCAGACTTTCTATTTATTCCCTTTTAGCTATTACATTGCTTCAAAAATCCATGGCTTTCATTCAAAGGAATGTTTTTTGAACTAGGAACTTTGAAGTGACCAATCAGTATTTAAAAAATGCAGCTTAATATATGCCAGCAACATTTTTAAGCATAAGTGTCCTAGCTACTTGTTGCTTGTCTCTAGTATGAAATATACATGAACTTATAATATCACTTTTTGTTTTACAAACAGTAAACTGTACTGTCTACATGAGGCAGTATCACACTGTCGCTGTTTGCTAATTCAGTGTATTAGTGGACACACCTGATGTCAGGAGATTTGGATTCAAAAGTAGTTAGAACTAGATGGTTATAAAGAGCCCTTATAATTTATTGTCTAACAGTTAATACAACTGACTGGTATGAAAAAATATTTGAAGTCGGTGTTTAACACTTCATCACTTACATGTAAGTGACAAAATTTTAAAAACAGACTACAAATAGTTCTTTCAATTTATTTTGATGTCACTTTTACTAAATTCCTCCAATCATTCTCACTGGTATGAGTCCTGGTTGGGAATTTTAGTTTCTATGTACTCCTGTTTGCCTTTTGTCCTATAAATACCTGCTTAAAACATTGTTGATTATGATAACTCATTAAATCCTTTATTTAGACAATATGTATTGTTCTATTAGTATCTCCCTCACAGAGATAAATATCTATCACAGAATAAAAGTATGATGATAACCCAATTTACAAATGGGACAGCTGGGCATTTGCTTCAAGTTTTTAGGAGATGAATTTGAGATGAAAAAATAGGAGGATAAAAAATTAGAGGGATAGGAAAAATAAATTGTTTAATGTTGAGTAGTGATTTGATTTAAAAAAATATATATCACAAAGACATGTGTCAAAATCAAGGAAACCATGACATTGATCCAAGTCCAGAATTACTAAAAAAAAGTGATAAATCAAAATAAACGACAACATGGGAGAACATATCCATATGGAAAAATAAGGACCGAGTACCAGTAGATAATTTGACAAAGAAGTTCATAGTTCTACTGCCAGAGAGAAGAGAGCAGACAACAGATGTTAGTTGCATAGAGATTGAAAATGGAGGTGACAGCTTCTGAAACTAGTCCCTCAATAATATAAAAATGTAAGTGATGAAGTGTCAAAAAAACCGACTGCAAATAGTTTTTTCAAATAATTTTGATATCATTGTTACTAAATTCCTCCATACAATCACGCATAACAAATGAATAACTTCTACATTATTAATTTTGGAAATCTTTGTATGAAACAAACTATTTGGTTTGGTAAAATGGCACTTTTTTTAAAAAATGTTGTTTCTATATTTTGTACTTTTAAAGCCATATCAAACAGCAACCATGTATTAAATAAGAAAAAAGCCTGAGTCTTTTTCTTTAAACTTAATATTTAGTTGTATAATGAGCTAGTTATAATAATAAATCAGCTTGAATTTTGTACAATTTTATAATGTTTGGTAGGAACTGAAAAAGAAGCGGGGGTGAGATTAAAATTATCTGCCCAGAGCTCTAGCTACCTGAAATTAGAGTTTGGCTATGACATGTTCCAATTATTCCTGTTTCAGCCTCCCATAAATGTAATCTGTGCTTAAGTTACGAGATCTCACTTAGAAAATATAAGATATCTAGATGTAAGAATTGTAAGATATCTTATACTGCTAGCCCAGATTATACTGTATGGAGTATTGACACTTGCCGTGAAAGCTTTAGAACTTTGACAAGACATCTCAGTTACTTCCTGCAAAGATGACTGGGTTCTACTGGGACATACACTAAAAACATTTACATATATCACTTATTATTCAGGTTTCTGAACAAGTTAAGCATCTAAAGTTTATAAGCATAATAGAAATCGTGTAAATAAGAAGTTTATTATGTGTGATTGGAGGAATTTAGTAACAGTGACATCAAAATTAATCGTAAAAACTATTTGTAGTCAGTTTATTGACACTCGTCCCTCGATAATATAAAAAAGTAAGTGATGAGTGTCAATAAACCAACTACAAATAGATTTTAGGATTAAGAAGTTTATTGCTTCAGCAGTATTGTTTGTGTGTGCAAACTAGATATTAGGAATACCAGCATAGTTCCCAAAGCATTGCAAGATAAGAAAGAATATACGTTTATGTATGGTTAAACCTTTTACTATGTTTTAATTTTTATAAACACCGAAAAAAGAAGTTTATTTATCATTTTCAGAACAGCTTGTGACATAAAAGTTATCCAGAGAGAAAGTGTGTGTGTGTGTGAGAGAGAGAGAGGGAGGGAGGGAGGGAGGGAGGGTTGAGAGAAAGAGTGAGAGCAGAAAGCAGGAGAAGAAAGGAAATAGGACAGAACGTGGAAGAGGGAGAGAAATGGAAAGTAATGGTTCCTACACACAGCTACTACAAACATTCAAGTCACGAGGTTCTATTTCGAGTGCACATTTGAACTATAATTAAGTTTAATTTGACAGTAATTCATCATTGACTATACCTTATAATCATCAATAAAAGGCTGAGAAAGATTGTTACTCTGTAAATTCATGGAAAAAATACAATTCAATTTATTTTTAGGTTGATGATAAACTTCACAGCCTGAGTAAAAATTTATTTTCAAGTTAAAACAGAGTTCACATTAAATTGAAATCAATAGTTATATTTACACAAATTTTTTTCCTTCTCTTGGAATATACTTAATTTTCCAGAAATGATTAAATTTGCCTTAATGTTTGATATATCACTAACCACATTAAGCATTAAGCTGATAAAGAAGTAAGCTTTTCTTTTATTTAAGTTATTATATTTGAATATGTTTATAATTACTTTTTTTTTTTACTGCAGCAAGATTTTGCCTTTGTTCTTGTTTTATTATTCTGTGTATATTGAATCTGTGTGATTGACAAGGATTAATGTATGTATACTTTTAATTGAAATAAATATTATCATTTATTCTTTTAATTTAAATAAATAGCCTCATTTATTCATACATCGTTCCTCTGTTAAAGAATCGTAGAATAGAAAAATAAGTGAAAGCATGAGGTATGGTTTCCTGGGTTATTCACAAATATAAAAATACAAGAAAGAAAACAACCTGGTAGCTTTACAAGGGGCCTGCAAAGAGAATTAATCGTTTTAATTAAACGAAAGGATTTTGAATGGATACTCTATGAGAATGGCAAACGTTTAAAATTTTCTCTGATAAGCTATGTACTGAATATTTTAAACCAAGCTTGAACAGTGTATGGTTGTTAAAAAGTACCATAGTTTATGAAAACGGCATGGTTTATAATTGTACTTATACTTAACAAAGTCATTAGCAAATTGCTTTTTTTTTATGGTGGAAATTATTAGCATTTAAATAACAGATTTCACATTTCAAATGATAAATTTAATTTTAGTTTGCTTTCTGGTCTCATAACCAGCTAACTTGTTCCAAATTTATTTTAACTGCTGTTGCTGTTGTAAGTGTTAAGAATTATTCAGCTGTAAATTAAATATCAGATATCCAATTAGTATAGAAGAAATTAATTTCAACAACAACCCTGTACTGAAATATGTGCTAAGAAGCTTAAGACACTATTTAACAGAAACTGTTTTATGAAGCATGCATCTATTTAGGTAAATAAGTTGTTATGTAGGTATGCTTTTCTTACTTCTGTGAAATAAAACTTTATATCTTTGTCTTGAAGGATTTCATTTCTCTTTCTTCTTTTCTTTTTACACATGTTTGTATTGTAATCTTTTTCATGTGTTAATTAAAATAAATATACTTAATGCATTACTAAAATACATAATCAAAACCAATTATAATTCCATCACCAAATAGTATCAGATCTGTACCATAATTGCTGGAGAAAAATTCTTTAAAATTACAATAAATGGCAGGAGCTAAGCTGCTTTCAAGTATAATACCATTCTTTTATCCTTAATATAAAACATGACCATAGATTTATTTTTATTGAAATCGATTTCAGTAAACCTTGGCCCTAAAGTATAACAGTATGGCATACATTTCCTCATATGAATAATGAAGGATTAGTGATATTTATTATGCTACCAATATTAAAAATGCAATTAAAAATCTTCCTTACAGAAATTACCTTTCCCTTAAGTTATGCACACTGATGGCAATAATATAAGTTATCTTTTTTTTCCTTTTTCTTTTTTTTTTTTAATACAGATTACATAATTTTTTTTACAGTGGAGAAATCAATAACTCTCCCAACAACATTTTAATGTAATCTACCTGCTATGTGCTTTACTTATAACATTTTATATTGTAGAACATCTGGAATTTTCTATCATACTAAAACAATCTTTTTCTTATTTTATTTTTTGTGAGGGGGGAGAGGAAGGGCTTAGCTGTATTTGTGAAACTTTTTAAGTGTTTTTGTTTTTACCAATTGTAACACACAAACATTTCATAAATGGCATAAAATGCTGATTACATATTTCAAAAGAATTAATAATTATATGAAATAGGCTGCACAACTGCAGTAATTAAATGGTAGATATTATCTATGTCAGCTTTCTACAAGCACAAAATAAGAGCACTAACAGAAGTATCAAAACTTGTGCGTGATGAATGATATGCATCGCCATTCAAAAGAAAAACTAAAAAATATACATATGTGTCAGTAATGCTGTAATGTACATCACTGCTGAATATAATGAAAGCTGACATAGACAGTGTTGTTCCAGTTATCCTAAGAAATAAAACAGAAAGATTCCTATCAGATGCAGCTGATCAAGAGCCACCATCTCTTTTTAAAATAAGAATTTAAAGAAATGTAATGAATTAAATGGATATAAATGGCCATAACATAGTAATCCATACATCTGCAAGGAATCAGTCTTTAAACACATGGACAGTAACTCAGCAAAAGTAATAAAATCAGGCACAATAATATATATTTTAAAAATTGAAAAGCAATTATGTACATCCTCAGCAACATTAGGTATGAAGATCCAGTTCATCTTTCAAACCACACCAGATCTCCCATGTCATATTTACATATGGGTGGGGAGAAACCCTACAGTTTTCAGTTCAAAATGTAAGATAGGTTTATGTTTGTGTATATATATATAGATATATTTGCTGTATACAGTTTGCAACAATTTTAAAGATTTCTTGGGCAGTGTTTTGAGAGAGTTTTGTGCACGACACAGGCAGAACCAGCTGCCACAGTAATCTGTATCACTGAAATAAAATCAAGAAAATGTCCGATTCCTTGCATCAAGTGATGGTGCTTCTTAGCACACGTGCACAATAATTGCATTTGTCACCACACATGGGGGATTACACACATTTAATACTTGCTTTTTTTTCAGCAAAATACTCATGCTTCTCTAAGCTATAAAAAACTATACTGTTTTATAAAACTGATTAATTCTGGAATGTCACCACAAATTTGGGCTCATGTTCTTGGGGGAAAATAGATAACAGGAAAAGAAAGAAACTGAAAGAGTCTGCAACTAAGCACTTCGATTTGTGATTTTTGTTAGCATTCAAGTCATCAGCATGAAAAGAGAGTTATTTATATCTCATTTTGTTTCTTTTATTTTGCTTTGTTCCACTGTAAAAATTGGACCAATTTTATCACCTTCTCTGCACCAAAGATTCATAAAACAAGGAAAGCAACATAAATCAAGAAAAACAGGATATCTACACTGGAAACTAAAAGGAATGAGCAGCACCACACAGATTTTTGGTATGCATTTAGTTTCCTTTCTTGACACAACCTGAATTCACACACACAACACTTACACTTCCCCCACTGAATCATTCTTCTAACCTACTTGAACATACTTTTCCATCAGTCTTTACTGGGAAGAGAAAAATGTACAACACCAAAACTCACTAAAATCTATTTTTTCTTTAGCAAGTTCTTAGGAAAATGAATAATAACGGGCAAGCACCAACTCTTGATTGAAAAATTTGTACATGGTTCCATTTTCTAAAACAAAAACAATGTGCTTCCCATTTGTCTAACCTTTATAAATCTGTTAGCAGAAATAAACATTAGAGCAATACAACTTGAGTATTTTAATTTCAACATTTCAGGTGATAATCACCCAGATTAAATGTCATTTGTTTTATGCCAAAATTTCTGAGTACTTAAGGTACATGACTTTACAATGGTAATGCTGTTGCTTAATAGTTTACATTTTTAAATCATATGCAGACCATTTGCTTTGATATAAAACAGATTTTTTAAAAAAAAATTGAAATCAATAATAAATCATTAGATCACCTTCAAAATGCATTGCATCACAGAAATATGTAACAGAGACCAACAGTGTTCTAAATTCTTTTCAACTGTCATCCAATTTTCTGCATATCTCCATAAAAATGATTTATTCTTATTTTATTCTTATTATTCTTTTAACATTACACAACCAAAATATTATCTGGACCAAACATACCAGAGAGCCGTTTCAAGTTTTACTTACAGGAGATGCTTTGTATGCTGTGAATAATTAAACCTGCACACTTGACACTTGAGCTATTAAGTGATGTTCAGACAGTGGACCAATAGGGTCTGCCACGTGCCTCTTCTCATGTCTGTAGCGCAGTTGCAATCTCTCGATGAATTCCTGCCAGTTCCTGTAGTCGTGCTGCTAACTGTGCATTCAGAGTTTCTAATACTCTTCTTTGAGACTCTTGAGCTGATAATGCCGTCTCTAACTGCGCCTGCGCTAGCGACACGGCAGCTTGCAATTCTGCATTTTCCTGCTGGAGATTCTGTAGATTAAGCCACAAAATAGTATATACCATAGTTCCCTCCACCATACACATGCAATAAATACCCTAATAATATTATTTATTAATATATCTTTTGTGCAAATAAGCATACAGAAAATATCTAAAGCTGCATGTAGCAGTAATGAAGCATTCTACGGCTTTTTGTTGCAAAGAGAAAAAACTGTCCATCAAATTAAACCCATTATCTATTTTGAAAAGATTAACATTAGTAATAACATTGTAATTCTTTACTTGACAATAAACAAGTTTTATTGATTAAACTTTTAAAGGTTTTCTTATTTATTTCTTTTAACTGGAGTTTTACTTAAAGCTCATGTTTTTAATTGCTTAAATATTTTATTTGAAGGAAATTTTATATGGTAATCTTGCCAATATCAAATTTACCAACTTTATGACCTAGTTTTGCTAAACTAATGAAGGCATCACACTAAAATGTTCTGTGGAAATGCTTTTAGGTGAAACAGTTATTTTATGTTTAGTTTTATTTAAAATTTATTTTTATTATATTGGATAAAATTTGAAGTTTAGAATAACAAGGGAAAGTGCAAAAGTAATTTGATAGAAGAAAGGAAGGATTATAAAATCAAGATTGGATAAAGCTGTCTCCTTCTGCGTTCAGACATCATAGGGAACAGATGTGTGCAAGTATCTGTAAGTTTGCAGAAAGGATGCAGTGCATAAAGTGTTGCAAAAGCAATATATATAGTTTTAAAACTGAATAATATCGACATTACAGGTGCGATTGTTTGATGGAAATTAATCATTTCTTCTCACTAGCCGTATAAAGGCTAAGATTTTACATAGATAGAGTAAACCTGAAAAAGTCAATGCCATGGTTCGGATTTGAACCACGGATCTCCTGGTTCCCATCCAGTCGCTCCTACCCATTGAGCTACCATGACCAATGTGCCGTCCTGACATTAAATTTTCCACTTGACTCATATAAACAAATGGTTGCCACTATTACCACAATAATGACACCACAGTCATTATTCCCAAGCATATCAACAGAAAAATTAAAGACACTATTAAAAAATGGCTAACTACTTTGAGAATGGAAAAAGTAGAACCAGAAGAATGCATTTCATTAATAAAAATTATGCATTGAACAACACTTCTTCAGCTTTAATGGGAAATACAAGCAGAAAACAGGGTTATAAATGGGCAACCCTCTTTCACCCTTTTTGGCAAACTTATGAGTACATTCGAAACACAAATTTGACATCTTTGCAATAGTTCCTAATAAACATTTAGATGGTGCATTAACATTACTCAGGGCCTGTATTACGATCTCCGGTTATTAGTTGAAGTTTGTTACCTTTCAGTTAAAGATTAACTATTGGTTAGGTTCAGTGTCTCGTATTAGGAACTCGATTTACCTGTAGGTTTGTTACCTGTGCATTATAGTGGGATGTGAGCGGTTGGGAATATTTTCCATTAGGATTTTACCTTGTTTGCTAAATGCTATCTTGTGTTTAGAATGTGTAGGTAATTAGTGGGAAAACCAAACACATGTAGTAACATCAGGTGTCTTGTTTTAACTTCTTATTAGCTGTTTTCTGTATATTTTCGTGATATTTCCATTAATAGCTCATTTGTAATAAGGTTTAGCATAGTTCTGTATATTTATACTTCGTTTACAGTTTAGATTTTTTTTCATAGCGTTAGGTTAGTGTTATAGGTTATATAGGTTGCGTTAGGTTAGTGTTGTTATAGATTATATAGGTTAGATATATGGAATGCTTTGTTAATTTATGAACAGAATTTATGAAGAGGTTTCCAATCAAAACATTTTAAAAATAAGGCCACAGTACTGTTATTAATTCTGATAACAGTATTGCACAACTGTTATAATTTGGCTAAAATGATTTGGTTAGTATTAAATTATAGATGAGTCGTATTTTTTACACATTAGCTTCACTTACTTCTTATATGAATTATCATTTCACAGAGGTATATGCAAAGAGGGAAGGTCCACAAATTACAAGTCTTCCATGAATAAAAGCAAGGTTATAAAATATGCATTCTGGTACCAGTAACTTGGTACCTGAAATGTTTTTGTTTTTAAACATAGTATATTTGGCTAGTTATAAAGCAATAACTATTGTTTTCTTTTAAGAAAACAGGTTATAGAAAACTTATATTTATTCTTGGCACTTCATAATCAAATGGCGGCATTTCAGTCACAGCATTGTGCCCTTGATTGAAAAACGTAATTGAACAAATACATGGCTTCATTTAAATGCTACAGGGTACAAGATGGGCAGGTTTTAACATTTCTTTATGTGTGCAATTTGCAGCACATATATTTATGTACTGCATTTGCACCATCTATGGTAGGTACGGCAAGAATCAGAAGTAATATTTCAACTTGCATTGAGACAACGCACACACTGCATCAACCGAAATATAATTAGCAAATGGTATTCATTAAGGCACACTGTAGGACAGAACCATTATGATATTATACAAGTAACTAGAGTAGCTACAAAGTAAGAATGAACATGGGTTGAGCCAATACGATTATCCTACTGTCTTGGTGTTGCCAGTTCCACGGCTAGTGGGCGAATCCACCTAGCAAGTATCATACAGATGCTGAGATGTACAGTGATACAATGATGTCAGAGAAGTTTGCCTAATATTTCCGCATGTGTGTGAGAACATACACAATGATTATCGCAAAATCTGAACCTTAGAACCTTGAACTAGAGAACAGTTCACTTACATACTATCGTTCATATGCACACAAAACAAAATGATTCTAATTAGATGCGTTCTACGAAAGAAGGTGTTTGCTACAGTGAAACAAAATAGTGACATTTCAGCGATTTGTGAAAATAGTTTCTATTTTAATGATGCCATATTTGATTACTGCCTGTAATGGACGTTAAACCAATTTTTGTTTCATTAAAATACTTAATAAATATGGAAGATATGAATGTGTATTTATGAAGCAGTTTTACACCATGAATCTCATGTACTAATGTTATGCATTGTGTGCAGAAATTTCAGTCTTGCAGCAACAATATCGTTTCTTTCAAGCAGAAATTGCGACTATCATTGGTTCTCCTATATTTGAACCCAAGAGAGTTCAGAATATTATGCATAGAAGATACAAAATCCGTATATTCTATTTTTTCCCTCATTAAATTGGTCAGCCTTTTGGCAGTTGGATATTCACCCTTGTCATATAATTCATAAATTGTTCTACGTGAAACACACTTTTGAAAATTGTCTAAGTTGGAGGCAAGTTTTTTAGCTGCCCAATGTTTCCCTGGAAATCTAAATATGGAAACCTCCTAATTTGGTAAACTGCCTTCTTTAATAATGTTCGTCACAGAATAAGCACTCATGTGACAAGCTTGTAACATTAATTCTCGACTCTGAGCGAAATTTGTATTTTAGAAAATGTCTTTTATTGACATCTGTTTGAAAAAGGAAAACACATTAACAAGAATATTTGTAGCCTATTTATGTAAAATCTTATGAGTTGTTTCGCAGTTACTACTAGTCTTGCTAAGCAGCATATTTACTAACTTTGAAAAGCACGTGTGCACTTTTAAAAGATCACCACTTTACTGAATGCAAGGTACAAACAAAATGCAACTGCAGCATAGCACATGTGTGCTTTTCTTCAATGACAGTTAATAATTCTTTTCTTTCTTATCTTTTCATATCTCCAAAACCAGATGTGCTACAAACATAGGCTTTGAACAGTAATCCTCACAAAAAATAGCTCTGTAACATGGGAAAAATAAAACAATTCTTTAATTGGTATCTTCAGAACATGCAAAGAAATTAGCCATATGGTTTGGCAAAGCGAGTCAGTATGCATGCTTAACTGTACAACGTTGCATGTACCCCATTGGCTAGTAGCCATAGAACAGCCATGCCTAGCCCCGCCGTATGTTCATTCCTATTTTATAGCTATCTTACATGTGCTAACAGTGAACAGTGTTTGCAATAGCGGTTTGGACATCAATGCAAATTACATAACCTAAAAAATTTGATAGAGTCAACATGAATTCAATGCCATGGCTGGGATTTGAACCACGGATCTCCTGGTTTCCGTCCAGTTGCTCTAACCCATTGAGCTACCATGGCCAACGTGCTGTCCTGACATTAAATTCTCTATTTGATTCATATATTTCCCTGGTAAACCACTAGGGGCTCTCGCATTCGAGATACACCGTTTGTGGCGACTTACTATCGTAAGTACTTGAGTCCCAGACTCCATCATTTAACTCTTATTATTTTAGTTAACTGATGGAAATTAATTATTTCTTCACACTAGCCATATATGGGCTAAGGTTTTTGATAGATTCAACATGAAAAATTCAATGCCATGGCCGGGATTTGAATCACGGATCCCCTGGTTTCCGTCCAGTAACTCTAACCCATTGAGCTACCATGGCCAACGTGCTGTCCTAACATTAAATTCTCCATTTGACTCATATATTTTCCCGGTAAACCACTAGGGGCTCTCGCATTTGAGATACAGTTAGCTAAAATAATAAGAGTTAAATGATAAAGCTTGGGACTCAAGTACTTACGATAGTAAGTCACCACAAACAGTGTATCTTGAATGCGAGAGCCCCTAGTGGTTTACCGGGGAAATATATGAGTGAAATGGAGAATTTAATGTCAGGACGGCAATTTGGCCATGGTAGCTCAATGGGTTAGAGCGACTGGACAGAAACCAGGAGATCCGTGGTTCAAATCCTGGCCGTAGCATTGAATTTTTCATGTTGACTCTATCAAAAACCTTAGCCTATATATGGCTAGTGTGAAGAAATGATTAATATCCATCAGTTAACTAAAACCTAAAAAATTTGTTTTATTCACTGTTTGTTTTACAGATTGTTACTTTCCTCTGGTAATGCTTTAACGAAACGCAAATTCAACATTGCATCCACTATTAGCAAAATTGAATGTTTATTACTTCAGTATGTTTCTGATCTTTTATAAATACCTACCCATATAGTGTTGCGTGTATTTTCCAGTACAGGTTTAACATGCTTTGTTTATTACATTTATGTTCCTTAAAACATATTGCAGTTTGATCACATAAAATATTGTATTGCTTGCAACAAGTCACTGACACCAGAACCTATAAATTATCATTCCATAACCTCTTATATCAAGATATTCCTATACTCATGTGATTTACTTTATTGGATTTTCAACATGTCATGAATATATCACATTATATATATATAAAAACACCTTTCTGTCTTAAATTTGATTCGATGTCTAATCTCCTTCAAAATCTCTGATGTGGTCTCTTTTGACAATTGATTGCGTTGTTAGAACTCTTCTTCGTCCCACTCAAAATTATCTTTCCCCACTCTAATTCTTTTAGCTCTTCTATGAAATAAATACTGTGCCAACATTTCATCCTCAGAATTACTGTCGACATTCAATCTGGACTGGAGGTATGCCATTTTTTTTTTGTGTGTGAAGGTAAACTCCATGTGATCTCACTAACTGCCGCTCGAGGTGAGAGTTAGTTTACCTTCAGAAATAACTTTCAGTTAGCCCTCAATCGAATGTTGTAATACCGACATCTGCATGTAACTCCAAGTTAACCGTTAACCAACACCTTAACCGCAGATTGTAATGCAGGCCCTCAATCTGCAAGAAAGAACTATCAAATTCACAACAGAAAAGGAAACCAATGGACAACTCTCTTTCTTGGGCCTAAATATCGTCAGGAGTAACACAAAAATAAAATTAGGAATTTACAGGAAGCCAAGAGTCAGAAAATTACATAAAAAGTATAAAAAGTAATAGCTATAACCCAATTATACATAAACATGCAATAAAAAACAGTCTCACACACAGACGAGTCAGCATACCAATGGATAAAGCAGAATACTTCAAAGAGCACAAAGCCATACTCCAGATAGCAGAAGAAAATGGATACAACAAAAGTCTGGTGTTCAAGAAAATTAAAAAGGCTAAACTAAAGAAAATCATTAAGTAACTAACCACATTCACTAAAGAAAAAGAAAGTAACAGCAAAAACATTTAATAAATTCAAAAAGATCTTTAAGGAACAAAATATCATTTTGGCACCTACTAATAGATACTCAGTTTTAAAATTGCTAAATTAAAAAACAAAAGGTCAAATCCCATCAATTAACAGATCCGGAATATACCAAATAAGTTGTAAGAATTGTGAAAAGTGCTACATTGGTCAAACTAATAGAAATTAGAAAACCAGAGTCAAAGAGTACCTTAGAAACATCAAAATGAAACAAGAAGATAAATCAGCAGTAGCATTTCTTTTTTGGAACGAAAATCTGACTGATCGAAATCCAAAATTACTAAAAGGAGTGATCAACCAAATTAAATGGACAACATGGAAGAACGTATTCATATGGAAAAATAAGGACCGAGTAATGAACTTTGAAATCCCACCAGTAGATAATTTGATAAAGAAGTTCATATTTTAAAATTATAAATGGAGGTATTTATAAACAGTGGAGCTTCATCAATAACACCTTTTTGAACCACTTCTCGAACTATAGAAACACTTAAGCTCAACTTACATTTAAAATTAGGACATGTTTCAAGGACCCTGCATCCTCATCATCAGCTGATGTTCGACTAGTTCTTCAGATGACTGCCTCCTTCTCCTGGTGCTGTTCAATGAGTTGAATGACGTCATCTACTATTGGTACCTCAAAGTTCATGGCTCTCTTTTTATTCTTAAAAATGTGTATATTTTCCCAAACTGTTAATTCCCAATACCTTTTTGCTGGGTACTATAAAACTTTTGGTACCAGTACACACCAACTATAATTGCGTAAGGATCATTTAGAAGGGTGGAGAATGTATTTCAGTTATAAATTAGAGAACTAGCACAAATTTTTGAAAGAAAGGAGGATAATTAAACAAGCAAACAAATAAAAAAGAAAAACAATTTAAGATTTAATTGTCATTGTTCTTCAAAGGAGTGGATACTACTAATGTAACTATATGAAATTTTTAAAATAAATTATATTAATACCTCAAAGTGAAGATTGTTTTGAATAAACAATGTACAGCAAGTTCTTCTTTATAATGGCAATGAGCTGATTCCTTTTAAATGTTTTAGGATACTGGGAATGTTATATCTAGTCAGTACTTTGTTAGTTAAATTTAAAGGGAGTCGATTAATGACACTAAAAACACTTACTTTTACATTTTTCCGGAACATGTTTCAGAGACTTTGCCTCTATCCTCAGCCGGCCATCGACTGGTTCTCATTGGTGCAGTTGACGATATTTTGTCATAGGTCTCCTCTGGTGGCGGTTCAAGGAACTTGCTGAACAACTCTTTCTGGGGAGTGTTGAAATTGAATACTTTGTTCCTATTTTTTAAATGAAGATTTGTTCCCATGTGGATAGTTCTTGTTTTCCTGATGTATGTTTTAGTAGTTTTGGTTCTGGATTTATGTTGTGGTTTTTTTCCCAAAAATGTGTGGCAACTGCTGATTTTTCTAATTGTTTATATTTTATGTTTCTAAAGTGTTCCTTTGCTCTTGTTTCTAAATTTCTTTTGGTTTTTCCAATATAAATTTGACTACAGTCAGTGCATTCAATTTGATATACAAGATGGAATGGCATCTTTGATGTTTGAGCAAATTAGGTTTTTTAAGGAGAAATGGTTGATTGGTGCTAGTTGAATGTTTTGTTTTTTGAAGACTTTTTTAAAGACTTTGTTAGTTACTGCAGTAAAGTATGCATAAGTGGTATAATGTTGCAACTAAAATTATTGTTGTGAAAGCCATACTTAAACTGTTAACACAGGATACTCGCCATTTTAAAATTTCATATCTATACTACATAAAAACAATGTTGGCATTGTTAAAAATGAATCTAGTGTAGTCAGCAAGGGAGCAGGCATGTCAATGTAAGCTGAGAGAGTGGTGAAAAATGAGGATTGATTGCAGACATATAGAATCAGAATTGGAAGTTTCAGAATGAAGAAGATCATGAAGGAAAGAGAGATGGCATAAGACATCTAATGAAAAGAAATAGGGGCAGTGCTTGTTATCATGATATTTTTTATGGTAACAGAGTGAAAATAAACCCAAGACTAGCGAAGATGGAGCAAATAAGGATAATGGAAGGAGATTGGGAAAGAGAACACAAAACATATAGAGGAGACAATAAGAGAACAGAAAACAGACAACCAGCTAGGAATGTAAAAGATTAGATAACTACAAAGGAGGCAAGAGAGACAGCACAGCAGTGGCATGGTATGAGTGATTCATAAGTGTTGCCATTGCTTCAGACTTAATCTGGGGAGTGGCAGTCAATGTATTTATTTCTCTCCAATTTACAGTGCCTATTTGTATTTCAGTTCAATGCACTGATTCTTCTCCAAAAAAACATCAATGAAAGAGTTTTTCAAATGTTGCTTGCTGTTGCTGTTTTAAGTTTTTTAAGCAACCCAATTTCCACTGATAACGAAGGACAGAGGTGAAAGTGTATTTGAGTGAGTTTGAGTGTTTCTTAGATAAATATGTATTCTGCAAACCACTGAAAAAGATCATTCTGCTGATGCACTGGTGGCAGGAATAGTCAAAATTAATTCATGAAGTTTATACTCAAGAAGCAAAGCTTCTTTAAGTTCTATGATATACAGCTCTTGGTGAACTTCGTAGACTGCTTTGTTTCGAAATTCAGGGGAAGAGAAAAAATAACAGCTTGTTTCTTAATCACACTATGTTGAAGTGGGACAGAATGGGGTAGGGAAAAATATATAGATCAATGTGGCAAAATTTGAAGAGAAGGCATAGCATGGATGAAAGTAGGAATAATATATCTAAAAGGGTTGAGAAGTAATGAAGTAGCATATGTGAATTTTGTGGAGATGGAGAGAGACTGTTCTTTACCTGATAGAATGTAAGGAGTTATCAAATTGCAGGAGAAAAATATGAGATAAGAAGTGGGACAGTGTGAACAAAGACATAGTGTCATTACACATGTTAACAGGGATGAGTGAAAAGAAAAATAGATGTTTAGGAGAATTCTTATATAGGTTAAGAGAAAAGTGGATTAGGGTGAAAGAAGCAAAGGTCAGGAAGAAATGACAACAAGCTGCTCAGGAAAACCAAAGGCTTATGGCCAGGGGACCTGAGTCAGCAAGTAAATCTTAGGTCAGCAATTTCAAGTATTTTTACAGGATGTATAATAGTGGTTGTTAGATATCAAAGTCATTGTAGTAAAAATGTAATGAAACTGTACATATAAATATCAATATCATATCATGTTGAAGTGGGTCCAAGTGTGTCCAACTATGTCCATAATAAGTAAGAAAAGTCTTAAATACACTCTCTCGGAAAGTCTTGTCATATTTCGCATATGAAGCACTGTCCAACAATGATAGGAACTGTAGTTGGTCTACATCCAAGAATTTGTTGGTTATTTGGCCAAGTATTGCATCTATGAACTCATAAAATATTCACTGATATGATGATTTTTTGTCATTTTCTCCTTTATCCAGTTTCAATCTCTTTGAAAATATTGGTGTTTCGTAGCAATCTTGATCAGATTTTATCCTTGACCAAATTAATTCATCCAAATTTTCACCCTTGTCTTTCATACTTTTTTTGAAGTCATTGATTTTTTTGTTTGCAGAAAGCAATATCAAACATCTTTTTCTGAAGGATGTTAAACAAAGAATCAGACTTAGGAAGTACAAGTGAAAACACCAAAAGTAAGAATTTGAAATCAAAGTTTGGAGGTTCTGATAGTAGCCCGATGCACAAGCTCTTGTTTCACCATCCCATTCATCTTCATCTTCTACCATTAATTTAAATAAGGTCTTAACTCTGAAAATGACATCAATCATCCTTCTTTTGTAGTTCCATCTCATAGCAGACATTGCTGGAATGCATTTTTTCACTTCATTGTCTAAAGCTTTTGTTCTTTTGGGTGATTTTGAAAAAAACTTAAGACAGTCCTGACACTTCTGAATAGTTATAAATAAAAGTGTTGTTAACAGTGAAGCTTATTTCATGTATAAATAATATACATACTGAGTGATACCTCTTAAAACTTGTAACTTCACTCATGTCCATTTAAAAAATCAGGAACGTTTTCGAGACTGTTGCAGTCTCATCCTCAGCTGATTAGCGACTCATCACAGTTGGTTGTTGTCTGGATCTCCTGTAATTGGCTCCCTCTCTCTGCAGATTCTTTACATCTCTTCATCTTTACAAGTCTCTCTTGGTGCAATATGGCAACCAAACTAGACCACAACAATGTCAATAGCCTCATGGCCTTCAATGTAAATTTCGACAACACAAAAAAGAACTAAAACAGTTTTTTAACTTACAAGTAAAAAAGAGATACACTGCAGCCAACATTATATTTTTGAAAAAATGTCTGAAACTCCAATGTTTGTATGTAAAATAGTTTGTCACAATCAGAACAACCAATATCAAAGAACTGCAGAAAAAAGTATACTAAAATTGGAAATAAAAAAACATTACAGTAAATTAAGTCAATGGGAATTAGAGCTATACTGTGTTCATACATTTCTATGTACTCAAGCTCCCAAGTTTGGCAGAACTTCGAATCGCACCTTTACGAGAGATTAAATAATTTAATGAAATCCAAAAATAAAAAGTTAAAGAGGAAGCTCAAACAGCTTCAAAGAAATCAAGGAAAATCATGCATCTCCGTTGTTGTTAACATGCAGAACAATATCAATTTGCACTGCTCCAAGCAATGTCATTCTTAATTTCTTATTGCTGTAGAAGAAGAAGATGAGGAGGAGGAGGAGGAGGAGGAGGAGGAGGAGGAGGAGGAGGAGGAGGAGGAGGAGGATGAGGAGGAGGAGGAGATGCAGAAGAAGGAGAAGCAGACAAAGGAGGAGGAGCAGAAGAAGAAGAAGAAGAAGAAGAAGAAGAAGAAGAAGAAGAAGAAGAAGAAGAAGAAGAAGAAGAAGAAGAAGAAGAAGAAGAAGAAGAAGAAGAAGAAGAAAGTCTAGTTCCTGTTCAAGCAATTAAGGGGAAGTTTTACTGTAACACTATGTGAAGAAAGCCATACTGTCAGGTGATGTTTGGTAAGCATCTTGCATTCTTTAGCCTGTCATTTCTGGAATTCTTGTGGATCAATGACACATTCCACTCAAGTTTGTCTATCTAATGAAAATTTACATAAAAGCAACATAAAGGAAGTTCACTTACTTTGCAACGTTCGTCCTGCGAACGACCCTGCAGTGATTGCTGGTCAGCTCCTGGCATTTGCTGCTGCTTGCAAAGTCTCTTAACCTCTTCATCTTTAGCTTTCAGTTCTTGTTCCAAAGTTTCTACTCTTGCTCTAAGGGACTGTAATTCTTTTCTCAACTCTGCAGCAGCTTCTGTACTTCCTGAAATTTTATGTGATGTAGTAACAACTTCTAAACCATATGCACATCTTGTATGAAAACAGAATTATCTAACTAGAAAATCTGTTATGTTGCATTCTCATATCTTTTCCTAACACCTATAATTTATTTTTATATAGCTTCTACAAACTATTCTTACAAAAATTATTTTTCAATCTATTTCATATTAATTGAGTTAAACATTTTTAGAAATGCTTTCATTACACACTTCATTGTAGGTACAAGTGAATACAGTAAACTGAATCTGTCAAATGCTTAATAAATGCAGGTACCTTTATGGTGGTCATGAAGTTCTATACTCTATGACACCACATGAAACACCAAATGCTGATAGCACTTTAAAAAAGGACAACTATTGAAAAGTCTAAATCAATAACTAAAAATATCTCAGAAATGGCTGTTGCCAGAAAAGTTATTTGAAATAAATTGTGTATTTTAAGGAGATGTGCATTTTTGGTAAAGTAAGATTTTATTTCTTATGGTTTGCCAGTTATATAACATTATTTCTGATTAAAGATGATTTCAGAAGCTATGCTTTCAAGCATGCTTGCATTTTCTAAAATACCTTTTTCTTTAGATTCAGCGGGTCTTAAAACATGTATTTCTGGTTAAATGTCATCATCATCATCATCATCATCATCATCACTGGCCGTGCCGTGGCTCAGTGGTTAGACCACTTGGCTCTCACCAAGGCGGCCAGGGTTCGATCCCAAGCGACCGCAAAGTGAGATTTGTGATGGACAACACGGCGCTGGGGTAGGTTTTCTCCGGGATCTCCGGTTTCCCCCGCCACCTCATTCCACCGGTGTTCCATCTTCATCTCATGTATCATCAGTGTCATCGTCTGCGGTGCCGTATGTAGTAAAAGCGGGCATTAAACACTACACACATCATCACCATCATCATCATCATATTTTTATTTAAGTCAGAAACCTATTGGTCCATTCTACTTATATTAATGTTGCCATTTATTTCTGTAGATCTTTCAATTGATCTTCCTTTTTGGTTATAGTTTATTACCACTTTTGTATGGGATTTAACGGGTTGCCAGGCAAATGCTGGGTGGGTTAATTACATCCCCCGAATTTCCTGTCCATTTCATCTCTATTATCATTTCACATCATCTCTCATCTGGTGGTCTCTTTCAAGATAAGTGTCAGTGGGAGTCTCAGCGTTGCATGGCAGGATGATATGCTCCTGGTAAACATCTCCATCAGTAGGATGCTCTCTGGTCCGATCTAGTGGGCCGTTTCTGGATACCAGTTGACTGGCCTGCTGAGAAGTTTCCAACTGATCAATAGTATGGATCCTGACCTCTGCATTGTCATGACTGCTTGCAGCAGCTGCCCTCTGTATCCTCTCACCTTATCCTTCCTTCCGGAGATGCCCCGCTTAGGGCATAGGCACAATAGATCAAGTCTGGTTAACGTATTGAATTCCCTACATAAGATTCTATCCTATCCCATCCTTCTAATTCACCTCTATTTATGTGATATTTACAATTATATTATTATTCTTTCTTATTTGTACAATATATTCTACTTTTATTTCATTTCTCACATATTCACTTCTCTCTCTCTCTCTCTCTCTCTCTCTCTCTCTCTCTCTCTCTCTCTCTCTCTCTCTCTCTCTCTCTCTCTCTCTCTAAATCCGATCTGAGAGACTGCATTCCTCATGCCTAAGTTCTTTTTTTCTTAGGTTCTGTTAGGATCCATCATTCACAGCAAAATAACAAAATTAGCAGTACCATCACTTCATACTATAGTAAAATTTCCATCCTCACATTTTTTTTAATTCTTGAAACTCCCCTACACAGAAACAAAAGAATTCTGTTTAATTTTTTTCCATTTCACCTTTTATTTTAAAATTATTGAAAACTCAAATATTTAAATATGTTTATTAGTTTCACTATTTTATTATCTAACATTATTAACTTAACCATTATTGATTGGTGCTCAATGAATGCCATAGATATGGTCTTAGTTACAGATATTTTCAAGTTAAAGATAAAGTCAATATTTTTATGCTTAGAGTCCGATAAAAATTAAATAACACACAAAGTTTTTCAACCTAGTTCTGCTCACAGCTTGTGTAAAATAACAATTTCAATATGCATATAAGCTATATTACCTAAGAAGAAAGTAGCAGATTGTCTGACAAAATTATGTATTAATGCCAATCTTACTTCCTATGAAATTGTTGTTGTTGTTGTTGTTGTTGTTTTTGTTGATGACTAATGGCACTGGGGATTAGTTGATTTGCATCATTTTCCCCCTAGCTTCCCAATATAAAGCCTGTAGGTTCCCACTTTTGAGACCATTACATTTGTCCAAATGGTGTTTGTTCATGATGACATCCTCTTTACAGATAGTACATTTGGATGTAGGTATGCAGTGTATTTTATAAAGGTGTTCTGCAAGACAATCATGGCCAGTTTCCATTCTAAATAGGGCCACTGCAGCTTTTCTTTGTAGTTTCTGTATGTCAGTTTTGTCCACAATGTTCTTATAATCCTTGTCTTTTAGTTTATCTTCTTCATCAAGTCTCTGCTGTCTTTTAAAATGTAGCTTAATGTTGTTTAATTGTTTATTAATTTCAGTTTGTCTTACGGGTTTTATATTTTGAATTGCACCTTCTTTTGCTAGTTGGTCAGCATGTTCATTACCTAAAAGTCCAACGTGGGCTGGAATTCATTGCAGGGTGACATGATTTCTTGATTCGACAGCTTTAATTAAACTTCTTATTTCTTTGATGTTTCTTGTTGTTTTGTTTTTATAATTACAATCCCATCTATGGCTGATTTTGAATCTGTTAAGATAACTATGTTTTGCTTTATGTACGGTCTGTACAGGACATTCTGCAGTGCTGCTTTTATGACTGTTAGTTCTCCATCATAATGGTTTGAAGTTTCGTCTAGTGTTAGATACTGTGCAAAATGTTTGCAGTATACTCCTGCACCAGCATCTTGTTTGTTTATAAAGGATCCATCTGTATATATTTGGAGCCATTCTTTTTCTGGATATCTTTCATTTTCTGTGGCTATTGCTATTGCTCTCATTTCATCTGGTAAATTGTTTTGCTTATGTATTGTATATAACAGGTCATTCTTATAATATTTCTTGTAAAATTGTTTGTGCTACTGTATAATAATTTATCCCAAAATGTTTTTAAATTCATTAGAATTACCTGGACTCCCACCTCACTATTTAAAATTAAAAGTAGGATCAGTTGTGATCATGCTGTGTAACATTAATCAATCATGACTGCACAATGGAACACTAACTATGAAACAGCTATTGCATAATGTCATCGAAGCAACAATCATCAAGGGAAAGTACAAAGGAGAAGATATCTTAATGCTGTATATTCTGATGATTCCAACGGATTTACCTTTTGATTTTAAATGTCTCAATTTTCCATGCGTTTTTGTCGTTGCAATGACCATAAATTGCAAGGGCAGTCGGAAGTTTGCAGAATGAACTTGGAGTTTTCAGATTTCTCTCATGGACAATTATATATCGCATGTTTGCTCTTCGGAAAACCATCATCTTTATATATTTATGCACCACAGAAAACGACAAACAATATTGTTTATCAGAAAGCTTTAAATTGATTAACTTAATTGTAACTCTGTTGTATTTAAACTTCACTCCCAATTTCAGAATAAATAACTAATCCCAATTTGTTTTATTTATGTGAATAAGTTCACACAATTTTTATTGGAAGTATGAAGTTAACCGGGTCAGCTAGTTATTCTTATAAATGCTGATGTCATGTTCTGTGGTGGATTATTCTTATTTGCGGAAAACAATTTTTGTATATTGTAATTGTTTTTTGGAACCAAAGTTATCTTGCATTTCTCAAAAATTTTGCTGAATTTATGCTGTATATCTGGGTAGAATGTGAATTTCCTGTATTGCTGCTGTTCTTTTTGTTGGCACAATTTATATCCATCATTTGTTTTTCTTCTTGTACCTGGCTATCTTTCTATCTTTTGAATCTTTGTTGTCACTATTATTAGCTGCAGCTATGAGTACTTTTCAGGTACTTTTTTTTAACTAGTGATGTTTTGAATTTCTAATCCAATTCATTTTTATAGATTGCTTCCAATGTTTAAACATCCAGAATTTTATTTGCCCAGATAATTAATCAAGCCTTCTAATTGATGTCAATTTTTCAAAAAAGTCATTTTAATTATACTGATTTTGTATTGAAGATGTCACACAAAATTTTAATTTTCCATTCTCTTCTAACTCCTGTAGTAGCTAGAGTTCCCTTTCTAGAAAGAATGGATCTGATGTTGGCATTCAAAATGGCAGTCATAGTGGGTGGAAAATGTTTATAAACAATTCTTGTCGACAAACTACGACTTTGACACAATAACATAGAAATATGTGTAAGAATAGACTATTATAGGCATAATGGTTGCGTTTTACACAAAAAAACTATCTTAAAAGTAAGATAAATACATTTTAATATTAAATGGTAACATTTAAATGGAAACAAGTGAGCAAGTAGCTATATAACTTTAAATGTTCATGCAATTTACAGTTAAGCATTCCATAATATACGAGTAAAGCATTTCTAAACTGCAGCATCTTATTAATAAAGAGACATCTACTAATGATGAACAAACTTATATGGAACATTTCCAACTGAATGCAAATCAGTATAGTTTAAGATGGAGAGAATTTCTATCCTTCAAATCTTCATGTGACATCCCTGGGAAATACAGAACTTAACATTTAGAAGTTTATTATTCTTTCACTTTCCGTTTTTGGGTTGTGCTCTGTCTGTCCATCCACCTGCCTTATATTTACAAATATGATTTTATACAACTAATTTTTTTGATTCAGGGATTTTAAAAATTTGGATTTAACAGGAAATTTAGGAGGAAATATATTAAATTTTTTGATAGAATGCAGCACTCCCTCTATGCATTATAAGAACGTAGAAAACTATGCCACAAACTCGGCAAATAAATTTGCAATATTTATACATTAATCTTATGCAATAAAGAGCTATTCTCAATATAGCGGATTTAGTAGGTAATCAAGCTAATGATCTGGCACTGCTTTAATTTAAAATGATGTTCAATACTAAGTACTGGAGTTTTAAGTGAAAAAAGCTTCATTTTAGATTTTCTGTGTGCTTAAAAAAATTATAAATGAAGGTTTTGCTTTGTGGTTCAGTACAGGCACCAATAATTTTATGTTTTACATAGTTTTCAAGACTTCTTTTTGAAATTTTTTCACAAAAGTTGACATAGTTAACATTATCAATGATAGTTTCCTTTCACAGAAGTGTTGATATCAATGGTATCCATAAAAAACACAGGGAGAATAGTTTTTATTGTTTCTTTTGAACTGCAGTAGATAATTATACATGCATAAAATTTTTTTGGTGTAAATGGTTTCCTATTAACACACAACACATTCTTGCATGAAGATAAATTTCTTTTTTTAATGGAACATAACCTAATTGAAGCGTATGTCATAGATGCTAAAGGAACAGGTTCCAGAGGTAATTTTTTTTATACTTTTCTCCTTGTAATTCTGAATTTATGATTTTCCTCTTCAAAATCAGGATTGCATTCAAGAATCTTTTGCAGCTTAAACAAAATTGCAACTCCCAGTTATCCAGGTATTCCTTTTCTGAACACATCATCAATTATATTCAGTGTATCATTAAGTAAAACGCTTTCACTTTAAAAATGAAGAATAGCTTCTGGTATAAAATAAAAATGTGTCTAAATACATGCAATAGATGCATTTAAATGTACTAGTGAATTAAATTCACTACTGTTTATATGTGTAGTGGAAATGATTTTACAATACATTTCTATTGAAAAATAACATTAAGTTGAAAAAGGTGAAACAACTTAAGGCTATTTTCGGTGCCAGCCACTGATTTTGGCTTTTTTAGGTGCAATGAAATTGACATATTATATATATATTTTTGTAATTTACGTCCTCCAACGTTGTCATATCGGACGATGAATGGAATGGATGAAATGATGCTCAAATGAGCCCGGGGTCCATAGAGCTTAGAGTTACCTGACATTTGTCTTTCAGGATAAGGGAAAACCCCGGTAAAAACCTTATCCAGGTAACCCACCTTGACCGAGATTCAAACTCTCTGCTTCAGGAAGCTTGAAACAAATATATATTTTGAAGTTTCCATTTTTATGGCAATCAATGATGTTGATTGCTCTAACATACAGAAACCATGTGTAGGAAAACTTGTAAAAGATAGACTCACAATTGAAAATTTCAATGCCATAGCCAGGATTTGAATTTTTAGTTCTGTTTCTACCTTTCAAAATATATTTTGAAATTTGTTAATTAAATACTGAGGTAAAGAATGGGATAAAACTAAACTTCCGGGCCCTATTCATCACACCACTGACTACGTTCAATAGGTCCTGAGTTCAAATCTCGGTTAGGTGAGTTACTTGGATAAGGTCTTTTCCGGGGTTTTCTCTTATCCTAATAGACTAATGTTCGGTAACTCTAAGCTCTATGGCCCCTGCATTCATACGAGCATTATTCCACCCATTCCATTCATAGTCCAATCTGACTTAATGTTAGAGAGTGTAAATTAAAAAATAAAAAACACTAAGAGCTTTTAGGGATTTATTTACTTGAAATTATGGGAAATAAACTACTATGACTATGGACTAGCCACTACCCACTTTGAAAATTATTGCAAATTGAAATGTTACACTGTCTATCTATCTATGGATACATAATTCATTATGAAAGCATTTGTGTTATGTTGATTATTTATAGAAGTTTACATCTTATCTTCTTGAGGATTCTCAAATTTATTCATAGACACTTATTCTTGTATCATCCCTTTATATTCTCTGAAACCATTTCACCTTTCAGGAAAATAATTACAGCTAAAAAGTATATGCACTTACTGTAAGACACTGCATTTTAAATGAAAAATGCCACATGTATTAAATCTTCCATTATGCATATCTGAGTTTCACTTTTTATCTCTTTTTTATTTATTTGTAGTTTATGTCCTCCAACATTAAGTCATATCGGGCGATGAATGGATGGGTGAAATGATGCTCAAATGAGCCCAAGCATAGAGCTTAGAGTTACCCGAAATTCATCTTTCAGGATATGGGAATGCCCAGGAAAAAACCTTATCCAGGTAACTCACCCTGACCAAGATTTGAACTTGGGACCTCTTGAACATGAGGCAGACATGCTATCACCACGCTACCGAGGCGGGCTTTTTTATCTTATTTAGCCACTCATTAAGCTTTATAGAAATTGCTGCTCTTCACAGTAAATACTGTTTGCATGACATGTGGAGGAGCTCACTACCAGTACTGTGTGAAGAAAAAATAACTGTACAGAACATTTTAGAGTAAAAGATCTGTAGCATAATAAGCATTTTGAGTATAGGAACAAAGATATACAGAAGCTTTATTACTGTTCTTCATGTATTAACATTAAATCTATCATGTAAATGTCTCTGATTATTAAACCTGTTTGGGGCATGTCAGATGTGAAACAAATGCACTCTTGTACAGTACTAGTAACTGTCGATAGCTATGTCCGATATTCATTGTCTCATTTGTGTTGTACTGCAAGAAAAAATAACTGTACAGAACATTTTAGAGTAAAAGATCTGTAGCATAATAAGCATTTTGAATATAGGAACAAAGATATACAGAAGCTTTATTACTGTTCTTCATGTATTAACATTAAATCTATCATGTAAATGTCTCTGATTATTAAACCTGTTTGGGGCATGTCAGATGTGAAACAAATGCACTCTTGTACAGTACTAGTAACTGTCGATAGCTATGTCCAATATTCATTGTCTCATTTGTGTTGTACTGCATAGTATGACAATGCAAAATGCTCGTCTTCTACCGTTCAAGGAGTGAAGCATGAATGTGTAATGGTTAGTGTCTCATTGCATACCAGTACTTATTAGTTGAGACAGTACATATATATTTGTATTGAATTACATTCTCTTTTGACTGGCAATTGAAGATATTTCATAAAGTCAGATTTTAATAATGTTCATGCTACACCCCTATTATGATACTGCATATGCCACTTCTTGTTCATATCCTCAAAATACTTAGTTTGGTACTACCTTTCTGCTCTCAAATTTTCTGCACCCTGTAGTAAACATAAACATAGGTTAAAAATGATTTACCTTTAGCAGCTTCAAGTTCCATATATTTAGTTTTCAGTCGTTGATTTTCTTCCTTGTAAGAATGCAGCTGTCTCTTCCACTCTTCCACATTTGCTGTACTCTCTTGTAAAGCACTTGTAAGACGAACATTATTATTCTTGAGTGTTGCTAGTTCTATTTCCCATTTCTTTGCATTTGCTGAACTGCAAGTGAATATTGCATATTATTAATGAAAAATCACAAGTAAAGGGGTAGAAGGGAAGGGAGAGATCAGAACAGAGAGAGAGTATGTGTGTGTGTTGTTTACTGATATTACTATCAATATAAAACATTTGAAATTAAATGTTCCAATACAGTTAAATCTCGATAAAATGTAGAGAAATTTATACCATACATGTGCTTGGCTTCATTAATAGTACATTTCAATAAGTTGTTGTTTTCAAATGCTAGGCTTTGGCAATGAAGCCATTAGCTCTCTTGCTCTCCAATATTTCTGTGTAGTGGGTCCAGCAAGTAGGGCTTCACAGGTTAAAAGATGTTCTTCACTCATTTCCTCTTCTTTGTTGCACAGAGGACAATTTGGACTTGTATAAATTCCTATTCTGTGTAAGTGTTTGGCCAAATAATCATATTCCGTAAGTAATCTAAAATTTGCTACTGCAGCTTTACGTGGGATTTCTGGAATGATTTCTGGATTTTTAATTAAAATGTTCCATTTTTTATCTTTGGCTTTGTTAGATATTGTCACCCAGTTATCGGGAAGCACCACAGACAACAGCTGAGAAGGGGCCGGAGGCCACGCCACGCCCACTCATCTGTCTCCTGTCACTAACTGAGGGGTGATTTGCGGTAGTGTCACCGGTGTCTCTCCCCTTCTCCGGTGGTCTGGAACGTTCGGTGATTAGAGACTTCTAGAAAAACACTGACATTCCTATAAAAGGGTTTCAGAGAGACAGTTAGTTAGTGTTTGACGTGCTAGTGAAGTAGCGCCGTGTACGTGCATCGGAACGATAACGGACGAACTGGTGAATCGTAATTGTGTGCATTACGTAATTTTGTGTAATTGGCAAGTGTTTAACTGTAAGTCGGCGGAAATAAAGAACATTTTTGAGTGGTGAAATTGGACTTTTCATTTCACGAACCCACAAAGTCACACTGGTGTCAGGAAGCGGGAAGATAACATCACCGAACACTACAGCCATGGAATCCGCATTGGAAATGCTTTTGGCGAAGATGAACGAGTTAACAGAGAAAACAGAAGCGGCAAACAACAACCTCACCGCCGAGTTGAAACAAATGAAGACGGCCAACGACAACATCACCGCGGAACTGAAACAAATGAAGACGGCCAACGACAACATCACCGAGAAGATGGAAGAAATGAAGGCCGAGTTAACCACAGAAATGAGAGCAGCGAACGGCAGTCTGGCCACGGAAATGAAGGCGGCGAACGAGGCTCTCGCCGCAAAGTTCGAAGAACAGTTGGCCGGCGTAAAAGAGGACGTCACAGAGTTAGGCGAGCGCGTCGAAGACCTGGCGAGCCGCGTTAATGAGCTGGAAGGAAAAGCCGACAGCAGCGTGAAGTCCCTGAACGCCATGGTGGAGGACGTCGTCGGCAGGAAGCTGAAGGATTTAAAGACCGACGCGCCGGGACGCGACACAACATCTGCGCGCGTCAAACCTCCCAAGTATGACGGCGCGTCAACGTTTGAGGTCTTCCGCCGCCAGTTCGACACAGTGGCCAGGCACAACGGATGGTCACTGGAGGAGGAGGCCACACAGTTAATAGCCAGCCTCCAGGGAAGAGCCGCGGAAGTCCTAAACGCGGTGCAGACGACGGCGGCGCCCAAGGACATCTGGGAAGCCCTGGAGAATCGCTTCGGGAACCACCGCTTAGCCGCAGCATACCGCAGCCAGCTAAAGGCAAGGTCACAGCAGCCGGGGGAGACGCTGCAGGAGTTCGCCATTGCGATCGAGCAGCTGGCTAGCAAGGCCTTGGTTGACCTGCCACTGGAGTTCGTATCCCGGGAAGCCGCCTACAATTTTGTCGACGGGGTACGGGACACGGAGATTCGTCAGCGCCTAATGCTCGGGGAATATAAAACCATCCACGAGGCGCTGACAGCGGCATTAAGGATGGAGGCGGCCAAAATAACATCCATCCCGACGTTGAGAACGAGGAGTGTCCGCTACGCCGGAGACAGAAGACCAGCTGAGGGACGCCGGCGAACACCTAGTGGCCTGTGTTGGGGGTGTGGACAGCCCGGACACCTGCAGAGAGACTGCCCACACCAGGAAGAGCAGCCGGAAAACGAGTAAGGGCCGTCGTGGAGAGGGGCACGTCGGCGCCATCACCACCATCCCCTCGAGTGACACTGCGCGCCGTCAGCCGGCGTATGGATGACAGCCTCATCGCGGACGGTTGGATAAGAGGAAAGCCGTGCCGCGTGCTGGTGGACACCGGGGCGGCCGTGACCATCATCAGACCTGACGTGGCGAAGGGTTTGCCGACAAGGAAGCCAAGCCGGCCATACCAGCTTGTCACGGCATCGGGCGACACCTTGCCTGTGGAGAGGGAGGCCCTGCTGGAGCTGAATTTGGGACGGAGTGCCGTGCGTCTGTGGGTGTTCGTCGCGAAGGTGGCTGAGGAGGTGATTCTGGGACTGGATGCCCTCAGGAGCCACGAGGCGACGGTCGACGTCGGCAAGAAGGTCCTGCGGCTTAACGGAGAAGAGGTTATACTCCGTCAACCTGAAGAGCGCCTTGGAATTTGCAGGGTCGTCTTGGACGAAGACGTGGTTGTCCCCGCGAGGAGCGAGGTGGTGGTGACGGCGCGACTGGAGGGCCAGAGAACCAGGAACATGATGCTGGACCAGAAGACGCCTGTAAACGGACTGTGTGTAGCCAGGGCATTGCTGCCGTGCCGAGAGGAGGTGCCCGTGAGACTGCTAAATCCTACGGACGCCGATCACGACGTCCAGGCCGGGACGGGGTTGGGAATGTGCGAGCCCGTGGTGAGCGTAACAGCTATCGACGAGACACAGGAGCCGGCGCCGAAGCAACACCTGGGGCCCCGGCTAGAAGGCTTGGTGGAGAGGGCGGCCGACCACCTGACCACAGAACAGCTGGAGAAGGTTCGACAACTGCTAAGGCGGTATCAGCGCGTCTTCAGCCAAGGTGATAGTGACTACGGCCGCACGGACAAAGTGCTTCACCGCATCGACACCGGGGACGCCCGGCCTATTCGGCAACCACATAGACGCGTTCCGCTGGCGAAGCAAGGGGCGGTACGAGACATGCTGGAGGACATGAGATCCAGGGGAGTGATTGAAGAGTCTGACAGCCCTTTGTGTTCCCCTGTAGTCTTGGTGACAAAGAAGAACGGCGAGCTGCGCTTCTGCGTAGACTACAGAAAGTTGAACGCCGTCACCCGGAAGGACTGTTTTCCCTTACCCCGGATTGACGACACCCTGGACACGCTAGCTGGTGCACAGTGGTTCTCGACCCTGGACCTGAAGTCGGGCTACTGGCAGGTAGCTCTAGACCCGAGAGACAAGGAGAAGACTGCATTCTCGACGGGCCAAGGGCTCTGGCAGTTCACGGTTATGCCCTTTGGCCTCTGCAACGCACCAGCTACCTTCCAGCGCCTTATGGAGTCAGTGATGAGAGGGCTGACTTACGATGCCTGCCTGCTATACCTGGACGACATCATCATCGTCGGGAAGACTTTTGAAGATCACCTCGAGAACCTGAGTAAGGTGCTACAGAGACTGCAAGCGACCAACTTGAAGCTGAACGCGAAGAAGTGCCAGCTCTTCCGCAAGGAAGTTAACTACTTGGGCCACATAGTCTCGGCAACCGGAGTGGCCACAGACCCGGAGAAGACACAGGCTGTGAGAGATTGGCCTCGCCCAAAGGATAGGAAAGAGTTGCGCAGTTTCCTGGGGCTGTGCAGTTATTACCGCCGCTTCATAAAGGGGTTCTCCAACATCGCAAAACCCCTCACCCGCCTGACGGAGGAACACCGGCCTTATGTGTGGACAGAGGACGCCGAAAACGCTTTCCAGCACCTAAAGGAGACCCTGTGCAGTGCTCCAATTTTGGGTTTCCCACAACCGGGTGGCGCCTTCATTGTGGACACCGACGCCAGCGACCATTGCATTGGAGGCGTCCTGTCGCAGATCCAGGACGGCCATGAGCGGGTGATAGCCTATTACAGCAAGACGCTATCCAAGGCAGAGAAGAACTACTGCGTCACCCGACGGGAGTTACTGGCGGTAGTAAAGACATTGGAGCACTTCCACAAGTACCTGTACGGTCAGCCATTCCACCTGAGGACTGACCATTCCGCCCTAACCTGGCTATTGAGCTTTAAGCACCTGGAAGGCCAGACAGCACGTTGGGTCCAGAGGCTACAGGAGTACGACTTCACCTCGGAACATCGTAGAGGGAAGAGCCACGGTAACGCTGACGCCATGTCCCGAAGACCCTGTCCGGAAGAGTGCGGCCAGTGTACAAGAGTGGAGGAGAAGGAGCGTGCCGCAGCAGTCCGAGTAGTCACGGCAGTGCCTGCGGATGGCTGGGATAGCGCAGGCCTGAGGAGGGAGCAGCTGGCGGACGCAGACTTGGGGCCACTCTTGAGGGAAGTGGAGGCAGGGACGAGACCAACCTGGGAGGACATCGCACCGAGGAGCGCCACCTACAAGTCGTATTGGGCCCAATGGGACTCGTTGAAGACCAAAGAGGGCGTGCTGTTCCGGGTATGGGAGTCACCCGATGGGAAGACGCAGAGAGAACAGTTAGTACTTCCCCGGAGTAAGGTCCCGGAAGTCTTGGAGGAAGTGCACGCTGGTACTTCGGGAGGACACCTGGGAGCGAACCGAACGATCGACAAACTTCGGCAGCGATACTACTGGCTGAGACTCCGAGCAGATGCCGAGAGATGGTGCCGTCAGTGTCACGTGTGCGCGGCGAGTCGTGGCCCCCAGACTAGGAGCCGGGGTCGCATGCAGCAGTACAACGTCGGAGCCCCATTCGAACGGATCGCCGTTGACATTGCTGGACCGTTCCCAGTTTCCGACCGAGGCAACAAGTACCTAATGGTGGTCGTGGACTACTTCACCAAGTGGCCGGAGGTGTATGCCATCCCAAACCAAGAGGCAAAGACAATCACAGACTGCCTCGTGGAGCAAGTGTTCTGCCGATTTGGGATGCCGTTAGAGCTACACAGTGACCAGGGTACCAACTTTGAGTCCAACCTAATGAAGGAGGCACTACAAAGGCTTGGGGTGAACAAGACCCGCACGACACCTCTACATCCCCAGTCGGATGGCATGGTCGAAAGGTACATCAAGACCTTAGAGGAACACCTGAGGAAGGTCGTGGCCAGCCATCAGCGAGACTGGGACGTCAAGGTGCCACTGTTCTTGCTGGCCTACCGCTCATCTACACACGACACAACTGGGATGACGCCAGCCAGCTTAATGTTCGGCCGAGAGTTACGCCTCCCTTGTGACCTGGCTTTTGGAAGCCCTCCGGAAGCGAAACAGCCAGCGATCGAGTATGTGGAGAACTTGGTGGACCATCTCCACGACATGCACGAGATGGCTCGCCAGAACATCCAGAAGGCGAGCGACCGCATGAAGACCAGGTATGACAGGCAAGCCAACAGCCAAGGGTTCCAGCAAGGTGACCTAGTCTGGTTGTACCGTCCTACCCGGACCAAGGGACGGTGCCCGAAGCTCCAGCAGCCATGGCAAGGACCGTACCGGGTGGTGAAGAGGATTAACGACGTGGTCTACCGCATCCAGAAGGTTCCCCGAGGGAAGATGTTGGTGGTACACCTGGATCGTCTAGCCCGCTATGATGGTGCTGTTCGGGACGACCAGCTTTGAGGAGGGAGCAGTGTCACCCAGTTATCGGGAAGCACCACAGACAACAGCTGAGAAGGGGCCAGAGGCCACGCCACGCCCACTCATCTGTCTCCTGTCACTAACTGAGGGGTGATTTGCGGTAGTGTCACCGGTCCCTCGTTGTTTCTCTCCCCTTCTCCGGTGGTCTGGAACGTTCGGTGATTAGAGACTTCTAGAAAAACACTGACATTCCTATAAAAGGGTTTCAGAGAGACAGTTAGTTAGTGTTTGACGTGCTAGTGAAGTAGCGCCGTGTACGTGCATCGGAACGATAACGGACGAACTGGTGAATCGTAATTGTGTGCATTACGTAATTTTGTGTAATTGGCAAGTGTTTAACTGTAAGTCGGTGGAAATAAAGAACATTTTTGAGTGGTGAAATTGGACTTTTCATTTCACGAACCCACAAAGTCACAATATTGATTGGTTTTGTTTGTTGTTATATTTGTTGTTGATTAAAATTTTATGGATGTAAAGGGTAAGTTTTTACTTTTGTTCTGAATTAAATTTGCACCTTTTTTGGCAAGATATATTTGTCTCCTGGTTACTGCCCCACTTGACTCCAGCTAATCTTTTCAAAATTGAAATATTTGTTGTTTTGGGATGCAAGGGATAGTGATGTGCATTCCATAACCTCTCCTATCCGAATCCCAACCTCAACCTGCCCGTGGTGCAACCTGCTTTTACCAATGAGGCTCTGGGGACCGAACGTTAGCAGTATAACTACATCAGAAATAGAGAAAATGCTATTTCACTTTTTACGGTGGCCTGTCACGGCGTACAAATGTTCCACAATTGGTGCTTGTGTGAAAAGCCGATGGACTTTAAAACTCCTCCCGGCCAGCTCCAATGGCCCCATTAACCAAAGGCAGGTGTGGCCCTCCAGACATACTGGGGGTTAAAGTGAGTGGATGATGTAACCACCATTACAAGCAAAAAAAATTGGTGTCTACTTAAAAAACGGTTACATTTATGCTACTTGAAACATGTCAAGTCCTTGAGATAAATTTTCCAGAGGTAAAATAGTCCCCTGTTCGGATCTCCGGGTGGGGACATCTGCAGGACGTCAATTACAGAACATTTCAATAAGTTTAATGCATAATTAATAAATTAATAACACTTAAGTAAATTTTCAACACATTTCAAATAAAAGTCATCTTGGTTATTACATTATTAGTTGGCAAACTTGTATAAAATGGTGATAAGAAACATGAAGCAAAATTACAATGAAAATTCAGGAAAAAGTCAACAAGACAGGACACGAAAATGTCTAAACCAAAACATAAATAAAAAACGAGAGAAATGAAGAGAGTGAAAATGGAATTATAGAAGAGAGGAAAAACACTCAATAGCACATGGTGTGAAATAAGTAAAATAGCATTCTAAAAAAAGATAAATTTAACTTCTAAACAAGATTTAAAAATACACAAGAAGGAATAAGAGAACTGAAAATGAAAAAAAGGATAACCAGAAGCATAAATACAGATGCAAATGAAGAAAACATCGTATGCACCAGTGACAATAATGTATTTGGAAGTAAGGGATACAAGATCAAACATCATCAACCACTGAAAATAGTTTGAGAAGTTAAATAAAGGGCAGATGGAAGCAACTAAAAGAAAAGAAATGCACAAGGAAAGAAACAAACAGAAAATGATAAACTCAAATGCAAGAAGAAAGAAACTGAAGACAGAAGAACAAGAAAGGGAGAAAATAAAGGAGAGAAAAGAAGCAAGAAGTTCAATGGTTATGGGTAGTGATATTTAGCATTTTGAAATCAGAAACTTAGCAATTTTATTTTTACATTTAGCATTTTATAGCATTTATACGTTTGCAATTTAGCATTTTATAGCATTTTGAAAAAAAAAAGTTTAATTTGAATTAATTTTTTTAAATGATGAATATTAATATTATTTTTGTGAGATTTAAAATACATTTATGGAGGGTTATTAATTACAGTGAGTTAAAAGTGCAAAAAGTGTCAATTTATTTTACATTAATATAATTTAAAGCCTTACACAGAAATATAGAACAAGCTAACACAGACTAAAGCATACTACATAACACAAAAAAGATATATCCATAAGGATGTAAAACTATCACAGTAAAAAGAAAATGCACAAAATTAGCCTATGCATAAATCATAAGTTTATGATTCAGTAACGCTGTTGAATGAAAGCAGTGAACATATTTCAACATTCTGTTCTGACATTTGAGTCCTGCTGTCACTCACAATTAAATTATATTTGCTGAAGTATTTTTCAGGGTCTACGCTGTTGGTAGGACTCCAAATATATTGTAGAGCTGCTCGGGCAAACTCTGGGTATTTGAGTTAATTGATGGAAATTAATCATTTCTCCACACTAGCCATATACAGGCTAAGATTTTTGATAGATATTCAACATGAAAAATTCAATGCCATGGCCGGGATTTGAACCACGGATCTCCTGGTTTCCATCCAGTCGCTCTTACCCTTTGAGCTACCATGGCCAACGTGCCATCCTGACATTAAATTCTCCATTTGACTATATTTCCCCGGTAAACCACTAGGGACTCTCGCATCCGAGGTACTCTGTTTGTGGCAACTTACTATTGTAAGTACTTGAGTCCCAGACTTCATCATTTAACTCTTATTGTTTTAGTTAATTGATGGAAATTAATCATTTCTCCACACTAGCCGTATATAGGCTAAGGGTTTTGATAGATAGACTAACATGGTAGCTCAAAGGATAAGAACGACTGGACGAAAACCAGGAGATCCGTGGTTCAAATCCTGGCAATGGCATTGAATTTTTCATGTTGACAAGGAAGGGTTGTCTGGTTTCAATTTTGCTTTATCTTTTTTGTCTATTACAGAACTGGTGTTGATTGTTTTGTTAATTTACTGGTTTTGTGTTGGTTGGGATGATGTTGATTTTTATGTACTCTTCTGCATTAAGAAGATTTTACATTCTGTTGATATATGCTGACTTGCCTAAGATTACAATTTTTTTGACTTTGTCGACTCTATTGTATACTACTACTTTTTAAGAGAGTTTATAACTTTTTCAGCACAACACCACCACATTCAGGCAGTAAGCATCATGTTAAAAATGAGCACAAGTAAACTTTCGAAAAAAGTCCAATTTTTTAAAAGAGTAAGTGATGTAGTGTCAGTAAATAGACAAATCTTTACTATCTAGAACTTATTCTTCAATATAATATCTGGCATTACATTGAAGCTTTTTTAAAAGTTTGCATATATTACAAAACTACAGACTACATTATATTAATAACCATCATGTAATTTAATTATTAATTTTTAGATGAGTCGTATTTTTTACACATCTGCTTCACTTTCGTACCTATTTTGAGGACATGTTTCGCAAATCATCGTTTGCATCTACGGCTCTTATGCGACTAAAGCTTGATCCAGCGGTGTGGGTAATTCTGGGGTTGCTGCTGCCATCTGTTGATTTAGTGATGAACTTAAATGTGGGATTCTCTTCTGGCGGGATTTCAAAGTTCATTAGTTGGTTTTTATGTTTTTCTATGTATATCCTCTCCCATATGACGAGTTCACTATGTTTTTGTATGTATTTTAGTAATTCTGTGCTATCTTCAATTTCATGATTTTCAGACCAGAAATGAGCTGCTATTGCGGACTTAATCAATATTTTTGTATCTTAAGTGCCTGAAGTGTTCTTTCTTTCTAGTGCCTATGTTTCTTTTTGTCCTCCCTTTGTAAATTTTTTCACAGTCTTTACACTTAATCTTGTAAATGCCTGACTTTTCCTCTGGTTTTATCTTATCAGTATTATTACTGTGAAGTAGGTTTTTAATGTTGTAATTGTTTTTTGGTGCCAATGTTATATTGTATTTCTTGAATATTTTTTGGAACTTTTTTGTGGCCCAGGGGTGGTAAGTAAATTTAGCAAATCTAATTTCTTGTTTTATTGGTGTGAGAGCTGTGATCTGTTTTAATCTCTTTTGAAGTTTGAATGATTTTAGTTTTTTATCTACAAGGTTTTTTCCATATCCATTTTTAATTGCAGTTTTTAAGATTTGATGGTATTCGCTTTGATATTCTTGCTGGCTGAGAGGTAGATTTACTAATCTGTGTGTGAGACTGTTGATGGTTGCATGTTTGTGTGGAATTGGGTTGAAACTATTTGCTTTGGTGTAATTATTTGTGTGTGTTGCTTTTCTATGGATGCCAAATTCTAGTTTTTCATTGCTTTTTTTGATTTTAAGGTCTAAAAAAGGTAGAGTACAGTCCTCTTCAGTTTCCACTGTGAATTGTATGCTGGGTTCTTGCAGGTTGAGTAGTTTCAAAGCATTTTGTTCAAGGAACAAAAAGCAATAATACAATAATACACATAGCAGAAGAAAACGGATACAACAAAAGTTTGGTGTTGAAGAAAATTAGAAAATCTAAACTAAAGAAAACCATTAAGGAAGCAACCACATTTATTAAAGAAAAAGAAAGCAACAGCATATTCAGTTCATTCACATATCATGCAAAAACATTTAATAAATTTAAAAAGATATTCAAGGAACAAAATATCATCTTGGCACCTACTAATAGATACTCAATTTTAAAATTACTAAATTCAAAAACAAAAGATGAAATTCCTTCAGGTAACAAATCTGGAATATACCAAATAAATTGTAAGAATTGTGAAAAATGCTACATAGGTCAAACAAAAAGAAATTTAAAAACCAGAGTCAAAGAACACTTTAGAAACATCAGATTGAAACAAGAAGACAAGTCAGCAGTAGCATTTCATTTTTGGAATGAAAACCATGACATTGATCCAAATCCAAAATTATTAAAAGGAGTGATAAACCAAAATAGATTGACAACATGGGAGAACATATTCATCTGGAAAAATAAGGATCGCGTAATGAACTTTGAAATCCCGCCAGTAGATAATTTGACAAAAAAGTTCATAGTTCCACCACCAGAGAGAGCAGATAACAACAGATGCCAGTTGGGAAGAGATTGAAAATGGAGGCCAGGGCCTTTGAAACTAGTCTCTCATAAATATATGAAAAAGTAAGTGACGAGTGTCAATAAACCAACCGCAAATAATTTTTACATCATCTATTTGTTTGTAGGGCACTATTGCAAAGATGTCGTCTACGTATCTGTACCATGTTTTAAACATATGAGGGAAGGCTTTAGTTATATGTGTTTCGAAAAAGCTCATGTATAGATTGGCCAAAAATGGTGATAGCGGGCTTCCCATAGCTAGTCCTGAAATTTGTTTATAATATTTTCCATCGAAGACAAAATAATTTTGATGTATACATATTTCAGTCATTGCCAAATATTCTTCTATTGCATTGGCATCTAGGTTTATAGAGTTTAGCCATTTTTTCAGTTGAATCAAAAGTTTGTCTAATGGAATGCTAGGGAAGAGGGAGCGGACATCAAAGGATACTAAAGTGTCATGAGGTTTTAGTTTAAGATTTTGAATTTTTTCTACCAGGTCTAAAGAGTTTTTTATACTCAGAGTATGGAATTGTGGAAAGGACTGAAATTTTTTGGTTAGCCATTTTGCCAGAAGGTAAGTAGGAGTGTTTATATTATTTACAATGGGTCTCATGGGTATGTTGGGTTTGTGTATTTTAGGCAAACCATATAGTCTTGCAAGGGTAGGGTTGTCCGGTTTGATAGTTTTTTGTTCTGTAGTTGTTAAAATTTTACTATTAATGATGGTTTTTTGTACATCTTTTATGCATCAGTTGAGTGGATTAGAATCTATTTCCTGGAATTCTTTTTGTTGTAGTAACTCTAACATTTTTTCTTTGTATGTAGATGTATCTAAGATTACTATTTTGTTCCCTTTATCAGCCCTTGAGAAGATTACATCCTTTTTCCTTAAAGATTTAATTATCTGAATTTGTTTCAAATGTTTTTTTGGCTTTTTATTTATTAAGTTTTCCAATATAGGAGCTGATTTTTTCCTAATTATATTTTTGTCCATGGTTTCCAAGCCTTCTACTGCTAATTCTATATCTGCAATGAATTCATCCGGGTTGCTGGAGTACGTTATACATGTTTTTAGGCCTTGGTTAAGCACATCTATTTCTTCATTGTTAAAATTTTGCTTTGAGAGATTAATTACATTGTCTAGGGATGTGTTTTTTGCTGAAATTTTGTTATGTTTTGGTTGCCAATGATTATGATTATGTTTTAGTTTCTTATTTTGACGATAAACTTTCTCTTTGACTTTATAATTTATATGTTCAAATGATTTGGTTTCTAAGTGGTCCCATGCTGTGTTTCCTAGTAATTTTACAAGTTTCAAATGTAGGTTGTACATTTCTGGTCTGAAAATCATGAAATTGAAGATAGCACAGAATTACTAAAATACGTACAAAAACATAGTGAACTCGTCATATGGGAGAGGATATACATAGAAAAACATAAAAACCAACTAATGAACTTTGAAATCCCGCCAGAAGAGAATCCCACATTTAAGTTCATCACTAAATCAACAGATGGCAGCAGCAACCCCAGAATTACCCACACCGCTGGATCAAGCTTTAGTCGCATAAGAGCCGTAGATGCAAACGATGATTTGCGAAACATGTCCTCAAAATAGGTACGAAAGTGAAGCAGATGTGTAAAAAATACGACTTATCTAAAAATTAATTATTTTTCGCTTCACTGTGGTGTTCCAATACAGTTAAATCTCGAATGTAATTTAATATTTGGTACAATAATTATGTGGAACTTGTTAAGGAGTTTTACAAGCATGGTTTGTCAGAGGGCTCAAAATTTATCTGAAAGGGCCTGGAAGAGTATATATACATCCACTGTCTGGAAAATATTGAGGCATACACAGATGAGCAAAGTGATGTATTTAATCTGGTGTATATGATTTAAACATTAATTTTCTTTGCATTAATATCACCAGCCTTATCAATTTTTAATGAATTTCCACCCCTTCCAAAGGCTTTATAAAGATAAGATTTCTAATAATTATTCTTTGATTTCTCAGAATAATTATATATAGCAGTCACTCACCTTTGTGCTAAGGCCAATTTTAGCCGATCATTCTCATATTTGAGCTGTGCCTCCGCAGAACCTGCAGGAATTGCTGTTACTGCAGGTGTTGTGGCTGGTGGCTTCTCTGCAGTCTTAGCCTGATGCTTTGGGCTCTCTCCTGGCTGTGGATTATATGTAATAATCAATACTTGCACACTGATTTAAGAGAAAACATTGAAATTCTGCCACTCAATAGTGAGAAGTGATAACGGAACAATTACTATTTGAACTCATAACTTAACTAGTACATAAGGCAAATTATTTATTCCAATTATTTAAGAAAAACATTTATTATTATGATAAAAATTGAAGCTTTTATTATTAACATCAGTGGTCTAACAAGCGTAAGTTTGTTTTATCCTGAAAGACTAACATTCCATTTTGTAAATGCTGAGTTTTCACGAGCTGGCAAAAACAGTAAAATGATCTATTAATGTACAAGCACAACAATAATAAGGCACACATTAAAGTGTACAGTAAAATGTCAAAGATTTGTAGGCACTTACTTAAGGTTATCTGAGTAAAGAGAATTACGAAGAAAGAAAAAATGGACTAAAATATAAAGTGCTGAAGAACTTTTGGAAATTAATTACCATTTATAAATGCTTTACTTAAAATACTTGCAGAATTCTATTGTAAAGAATAGAAAGGGAGTAGGGTTGCCAGATCTCCAGGCGCTGCCTGGAATGCCTGGATTTAGAATGAATTCTCCGGGTATATGGGCCAATGACTTTAATCTACGGGCTTGAATTTGACCTACTCTTTAATTACTTATTTTGAATAATTATTTGCAATTGTTAATTTCTTATTGTAACAAAATGCTGCATTTGTATTCTTATTCCACAATTTTTCATTGTTCCATGTATGATATTCAACTTGCAATGTGACTATTGGCAACATCCATTTTTGTGTTCACTTGCTCGTTCACTGTCAGTTATCAACTGATTCAGTTTACTGGCAATAGTTGGAACCCTCAAATTGTGCAGTTTTAAATACATGACTCTTCTGAATGCAGCGAGATCCTATAAAAGTATGATGAATAATAAGGTATATTTTATAATTAATAGTTTACTATTACTTTAATCTGGTATGGTATAGGTTCGGTTAGTGGTAATGACAGTATTAATATTAACAATAAGTAGTAGTCACTTTTATTATCTGAGTAAAACTTATCACATTAATAATACACAAAATTCTTTTTAGCAGTGTTCCAAAATACACAAACTATGTCTGTATTTTTCTTTCTTTGTTTTTTTTTTAATCCTTCGTAGCCCGTTGGTTGGTCTCTGGGCCTGCCTCTAGGTCATTCTGGTTGGTCTCCGGGCCTGGCTTGAAGTCATTCTGGCAACCCTAAAAGGGAGTAAAGTAAAGCGAAAAATAAGAATAAGTTCAAAATTTTGGATCTGCATAGAGTGAGCACTGGTGGAATAAAGTGAGATTTAAAGTGTTGTTTCTGTAGACAAGAGGACAGATTTCATTGGCATTTCTTAGCAAAATAAAAGCTGGAACCATGAAAATATATAGATAAACATCTGTAAAACCACAAAAGGATAAGAGGGAAAAGTGTGTTGTTTTGATTAGCAGTTTGAAAGTTTAGTTATCAGTAATACTTTACAGTGATTAGGAAAATTTAAAGTCCTATAAGCTTTTCTGTTTTTAAGAATAAAAATATAATTTGATTAAATAAAAATAAAATATGAAATATTTTGCCAAAACAGGCAATATTATTTTTTAAGGATAGCTGATTATATATGTTGTTAATAGTTAATTCACCAAATTATTTGTTCTATCAATTTCATCACATTTAAATTTTTCTCTGCAAGTACGTAGTAAGCCTATTGGTCCTCTTTTCTTAGTATATTTCTTTTAGCTAGTGAGATAAGTACATTATAAAATTAACAATAAATACTTAAAATGTTTTTTAAAGTTTCAATGAATTAAAATTTCCTACATTATAAGCATATGACCCATTGCATTTATACATGTTTTGCTATCAGCATGTATAATGAGTAATGACAACTGTTTCAAACTTCTAGCATAATTCTTGAGAAAGTATGTCATTTATATACAATAACAGGTTCTTCAGCATTAAACAAACTAAAAATAACTTGAAATGTAAATTACAAACTACAATAATACACAAGCAAAAACAGGTAGATAAAAATAGGAAATGATACTATGTTTACAAGGCAATGGTCATTTATAATCTCAAAATAACTCGTGACAAATGTTACTAGATCTTTCTGAAAAAAGCTAGAGCTGAAAATGCCAGTCTTCTAGAGTAAATATTTTCTTCATACAATATTTTAAGCAAGTGCACAAGAAACTTCAACTGTAGAAGTTGCTGTTTAACAATTAAAAGTGCTTCTAATCAAATTTTAATAAGACATACAAAAGAAGAACTTAATAACTTTACAACAATTTGCCATTTTAAATGTTCATTAACAAATGTTACCACAGTATTTAATTTCATTAAAGTAATTCTTGTCCCATTCGTCTTTTAGTTTGAGACAGAAATTTAGGTAAGATTTCCAGCATTAAATCATTATTTATTGTTAATTTATTACAGTATACTCAACTGCTAACCATAAGGGGGGGAAAAACATTTCCTTGTGCAATATTATGAAAATTATGGGTGCCTAAGCAAAGCTGCAAAAATAAATAAGAAAAACAACATCAAGAAGGCGATGATTTCAGATCTATTTGATTGATGCCTCATTTTGTTAAAAGTTTTAACTTTATATGTGTGTTCTGATTATGCAAATTAGAAGATTAGGACTGGACAGGAAAAAAAAAAGTACAAGAGATACAGCTGCACACAAAACAATTGGCAGATGTTACTTAGAAAAATATAAATTTGTATATATTAATTTGTGGACCTGGAAAAGAAGTTAAGGAGGGTTGAAAGAAATCTGTGGAGTGTATGAAGAGAAGTGTGGAATGAAAAGAAAAAAAAATGCTTTTAAATACTCTCTACAGGTTGATTCAGAATTCTTATTATATACTTCTAGAGGGTGAGGCAGAAACTCAGTGAATCAAGTCCTGATGAGGGGCTCACATACGGACATGTACCATTTCCATACTACAGAGAACAAATATCAAGCTTCAGATCTCCCGACTTACTTGCGACATAATAAGAGCAGCTGGTGTGTCGACCCTAAGGTTCGTTAAAAGCTCCCTATACCCTGGCACTGAAACGTATTAACTTGACACGTATGGCTATGCCTAATGTTGGTTACATTGTGATTGCCACGTTGCCAGAGTGGCTAGTAAACAACAACAGCTGATTGTTCTGCCTTCTTTCGTGTTCAACCTGCATACAAAAATATACTGTCTGTCCGCGAGCTGATGGACCTACGGGAATGAATGGGAGGGGAGAGGAGAGGCATTCCACATATCTAATCTGAGTGTTACAAACATTCACGCAAACGTTGTTTGCTCCAAATGTTGCCAACCTGCTCCTCCAATGTTATTGACGCTAAGTTTACTCACTGCTAATTTCTCTTAATTTCAATTGTAACACTGTACGAGTCACTAGTCTTAGGTCGGAAGTAAAGAAATTGAGGGATGCGAGAAGGAAACTAGGAAGAGGTCTATGAAACTTCCGGTGATTAAAGTAACTTCAAAGGCTGCTATTAATACAGGAGCTTCTGAAAGAACAATCAAAATAATTCGCAAACAGGTGCAAGATTTAAGTGTAAGTGGCGAAAAGAGTGTTCTAACGATCACAGAGAAACTACGAAAAACATTTGCACTCTCTGTAGTGAATGCGGATCATTTTGACAGGTGTGTAGGATTCGGAGAATTATGCATGACTTAATCATTGTCGAAAAGCTTGTTCCTACTCTAAATAAATTGCTACTTGTTGTTCGAGAGAAGATACATTCTTTTCGTGGGGAAGTTCATTTGGAAAATATCTCAGAGCTGGGATTTAAATGGAGGAAGCGTCAGAAGAAAAGAAAGGTACTTAGAGACCACACCCATATCGTTTGTTATTTGATCAAAATAAAACATTTGCGGGAAAATGGGACAAGTATTTTTATAATGATGAAAGCTGGATGGATAGCAACTTCACTTTCGACAAGTGCTGGCAGACTGAGTGGGAATTTGGCATCCATGCAAAAACGAATGTAGGCAATAGGTTGATAAATAGTTCATGCAGGTAGCGTAAATGGGTTCCTGGAAAACTCTATTCTCGTTTTCAAGGCCGGGACAACTGCAGGTGATTACCATTGACAAATGAGCCACGTGAACTTTGAAAATGGATCCGAGAAAAAATGGCTCCTAATTTGCCCCTTCTGCTGGTGTGGTGTTAGACAATGCTCCTTATCATTGTGTAGAAATGTATAAACCCGCCCTAGGAGTAATATGAAATCTGCTATGATACTAACAGTTCTATATGCACGAAATAGATCTCTGCAGTCTAATTGAAACCAACAATAACAAAGAAATTTTTTTAAAGTGAATGAATTTTCGCTTTCATTGGGTCATACTGTCGTTCGCTTGCCGCCATACATGTGCGATCTAAATCCTAGCTTTGGGCCAAAGTAGATCAAGCAGTCAGAGAAAGAAATATATCAGATGGCTTATCCTTAAAAGAATTGCTTAATATAACACTTGAAGGTATATCACTTGTGACCGAAAAAGATTGGCAGGGCTTTTGTAAACGTGTAGAAAAGGTAGAGAATGAATACTTGCTAATTGAAAACATCGACAGTGTTGTGATTTCGTCGAAAGATATCTGCACCAATTCTTCTTCCTCTTCCTACTCCTGCAGCAAAAAATGAATCTGGTTCCGAAGAAGAGCTGGCCACTCCACTTGCTTGAGGTGTGCGTTTGGCTTTTATAAGGTAAACAGACTGCATGAAATGCATAGCTGTATAACATTTGCTTCGCTATTTTGAGCGACTTCTTGGCTTAAATCTGGCGTGAATGCACATTCCAAGGTGGGAACTGGTGTTGTTATCGCAACCAGAACTACGTTTCTTGATTCAGATATCGCACCGGTGGTAAAATTGTTTACTCACATTTCTATTAGGGGCCATAAGCTGATGGACAAACTCTAGATAACGTATATCCCGGCCGCTGAAACGTTGCACTTGAAACTAGTGATTAAGTTAATAAACTCGGACCCTTCAAAGAAAAAAAAAAAAAAAAAAGGGAGAAGTATCTCTGTCACACTTCTCTGTCACGGATGACTTTTTTATGAGGGCACCAATATAATCACTAGTTCTCAACTGCAACGTTTCAGCAGCCGTAGGTTGTTTTAATGTACACGCTCAAATCTACCTGATGAGTGATTAATCATTTGTGCTGAATCGACAACTCGCTTGCATAGGAATAATAAAAGCTACTGCCAAGAAGCCAACAGGATTGCATAAATAAGTTTTCAGCAGAGATGGAAACATCTTCTCTGGGTTCTTGAAAAAAGAACGAGAGATGACTGAAGTCCTCTATTTGGTGAATGACACGAAAATTTGCATGTTGTTACAAAGTGAAAAAAAAAATCAATGAAAACATATTAAACGTGGATATGATGAAAGGGAACATGTGAAATCGTAAACAAAATAAGGAATTAAGTTCTTTTGGAAAGAAAGGTTGAAGAAGAACAGCCAGTATGATCAGGAAGAGAAAATCCGCCTGAAAGACTAATGCCCGATTTCACCAACAGAAATCGTATTAAGTCTAAGTCTAATTAAGTCTTAACAGATGTTAAGACTTAACACTAGTTTAGCAATAGTTATAACAAAAATTACATGTCACCAATAAGTGTTAGCTTAACACTCGTGTTAAATCTACCGTTAAACTAATAAGCCAAATTTATGTTGTTAAGTCCTTAACAATTGTAAATAGTCAAGATGGTGGACGTGAACACAGCTTTTGATGTCGATTTGCTATATTTAAGATCGTCTAAATGACATTCATAATACAGTACGGCCTATGAGGAGAAATGATTTTGAGGAGCTAAAAGAAGAAAATTCTCTACTGCTGGGAAGGTTACTGCGGAAGTACAAGAGAGGTTAGAACATGCATCGAAAGGAATATGCCGATCTCGCCTTTGCTTCACTTTACGATTTTATAATTCACTGAATTATGTGGATAATACACTGTCCACCTCCCGTCTTGAAAGGTTCAAGTCACTCGTCCCTTGTCCTTTTTCGCTCCTCGTTTTAAATTTACGTAATACTGACGAAGTTGTTTTGTGCTTCTAGTAGTGACACGTGCATTTGAATAAAATTCGTTTCCAATTTTTTCCCACGTGACATCTTTCTCTTTTACACTCACCGCACCCGTCCTCTTATTTTCCACGATATCCTTATACTTCGTCACCAATTCAATTAACAATTCTTTCTCCATGGATGACAAATTTGTCTCACGACTTTTAAGATTTTGTTTACCCGCAATTTTTTTCAGCTGTGTGCAGACGAAAATGAAAACCAAAGTGCATCGCAGCACGTTCAGAAAATAATACGACTCATTCATAGCCTTCTATAGTTGTAATATTTACAAGTCTCTTGGGGTTAACACGTGTTTATTAACATTTTCATAAAACAGGTTGGTGAAATGCAAGAAATTTAACAGCTTTATTAGCGCTGTGGCAATTTTTACGTTACATTTGTTAACGTCGATTTTAACATTTGTTGGTGAAATCGGGCATAAGTGACAAGAAAGTGATTTCTAAGAGGTGCATAGACAAGTGGATGTAGAACAAAGCAGAAGATATTCAGCGATAGAAAATACAGGAACAGACTGGACTATAGTGACAGAGCAGCCTTTGGGCAGTAAACTATGATGGGTCAAATGTTTTATACGTCTCGTTAGTCTTAGGTTTCTTTATGATTTTGACTATATAGTACATTCAGTTTAAAAGAAGACTCTTCATAAGTACGAGCAGTTGCAGCAAATGAGTATACAACAGTAAAATCGCTTTTTTCAGTAGTATTACAGCTAATAAGTATTCTTTCTCTTGGGTATTTTACTGATGATTCAAGAAAACAATGATTACAGATATAGTCAGATATCACTAAATGCTAATTCCTATTTTTCGAATTATTTGTTGCACTCTAAGATTCAAAGCGCTCATGGCGATGTTTATGAACTGGAACTTTTCGGGTTACCGGCCATGCGATGATTATAAGTAGCTCTAGTTTTCGGCTATGCTTGCTCTATGGCCTGTTTGCACTGTACATTGTTCTTCTACATGACGTGTGCAGACTAATGTTGGAAAGGCAGATTCAAACATTCAATGCCGTAGTCGGGGCTTGAATCCGGATACAGCTTTTATTTCTATTGCTCTGCCAGCTAAGCTACCATGACAACATACAGGAACGACACTAAATTCTCAACCGATTCGCATTTTTCCCCCAGTAAAGCATAAGGCGTTTTTTTTTTTTTTTTTTTTTTTTTTTTTTGAGGTGGGAGATAACATATCCCAATACCGACTTCGAGTTAGTTGGTAGAGCAACAGCACGTAAAGTTGTAGATTCGTGGTTCAAATCCCCGTTATGGCATAAATTTTCACTCTTAATATACCTTGCCAACTTTGGTCTACACATCTTAGGTGAAAGAAGAATTAATTTCTATAAATTTGTGCAATAATGATTAGGTAATATATTTCTAAATTGCTGGCGTAGGGACGTGGCGACCACATCGCCCAACCTTACGGTTGCAGTTAGCCAACCCAATGCCTAGGCGTACATCTGGGCCACCCGGACAGATGAGGTTCAAAGTCCAGTAGGACAGCTCATCTAGGAGAGGACAATTCCGATATAAAACCGGGCCCTCCAGGATGGGGGTTTAGCATTGGGCTTGTAACCCAATCTAGTAAAAAAGGAACTTACAGTTCTCACGAAATTTTATAAGATAATGACCATCCCAACATACGGTTCCGAAATATGGACACTGGCTAAGAACCAACGCAAACAGCTAGAATCAGCAGAGATGAGATTTTTGAGAAGCGTGGCAGGTTATAAAAGAATAGACCACGTAAGAAATGAAAAACTAAGAGAAGAGCTTGGGATTTTTAATTTAAACAGTAGAATAATAAAGAACAAAAATGAATGGAAAAGTTATATTTTAAGAATGGACGCGGAAGGACTTCCAAGAAGAGTTTTAGATTATATGCCGAAGGGAAAGAGATGTGGGACGCCCAGCTCTACGCTCGATCAGTAGGCTCTTGAGGGTCACAGGGCCCAATCCTTGAGGATGATGATGATGATACCTTAATTGTACAAGATTGTAAATCGCCATGGGGTACGTTATCTAAAAAATTTCATGTGTTTAGTTCACATAACTTTCTCCACTCATGTAGAAACATTTGCAGAAATTGTCTTATTGCTAATTTTTCTTGTGCGTGCAAAGGGAATAAGGGAATACAAATAGGGCATGCCTTAAGTAACAGTCAAAATATTCTAGGAGCTATCGCTACGTGATGGCGAAACTTCATGTTTTGTTGTCTATGAATGGCCAAGGGATAAACGATTAACCATTGCAATTAGAAAAAGGTATAAGATTTGGAAAACTCAAACAAATAACGGGAAATATCTCGAAAATACGTTACTAAAAAAAAAACCGTAAACGTATACTGTACATTCATTAACTTGTTAGCTAGTGGGGTGGAGTGTCCTTCCAAGCAGGTAGGAGTTGAGCTAGCGGTGGAAAGGAGTGTTTACTCAACCTGAAGCAAAAAGGATTAAAGGCGTGCATCAGAGTGAAGAAAGCACTGTTGCCGGTAATATTTCTGAGTTTACTATCAACGGTTGCAGCATTGTCATCATCCGAATCCGCCTGAAGTCATGCAACATTGCTGACTGTGTTCCAGTGTACGGGGCACGCGTGGCATTGATTCAGCATGCTGTGTACCTTTCCCGCCAGTAAAGGATTACCTGGTAGACAAGTCACCCTAACCTACTAGCTAAAATGTCAGTGAACGAACAGTAAATCGTGTATTTTAACGAGCTTTAGTAGTAAGTTTTGTCTTCTTCTTACAGTTTATCCGTTATAAAACTCCTCTTTAGAATGAAGGGGAGTTCTGAAGATATTCCCAGAAAATTCAAGTTATACATTTTATCTGTGATGAAAATAATTTAAAAATATGGCACTTTAATTAAAATCGTTAGAGCCATTTTTTGAGAAAATAAATATATATTGTATTAATTTTTCCATGTAAAGGGTAGTGTGGGGGGGGGGGGCGGAAGATTCTCTTGAAAATCTTCATGTTACATGCTTGGAAGATGTTGAACTTAAATATAAAGTTTACTATTTAACCTCTTTTTGTTTTGGATTTATGCTGTTCACATACCACGAGCGTATTTTGGACATTTTTAAAAATCAGTTTTCTATTTTAGATTTAGGCGTTCCAAAAAGAAGAAATCTGGATATCGACTTTTTGGTTGGAATGTAAATACTTACCCTAATTACTATAGGTACCTAGCACCCATTTCATTCACCGTCCGATATGACAATATTGGAAGACGTAAATTAAAGAGAGAGAGAGAGAGAGAGAGAGAGAGAGAGAGAGAGAGAGAGAGAGAGAGAGAGAGAGAGAGAGAGAGAGAGAGAGAGAGAGAGAGAGACATTAAACATGAATTTGGGAGCACCTTGTGATGTACCGGGGGAACAAAGGCAAGTGAACTGGAGAATTTAGTATCATGCCATTTACCACGATAGCTCAATTAATACAGCAAAAACACGGAAGATGGTCTGAAAAGTTTCCGATCTAATAAAGATACAAGATATTTTTTTTTCCGAATGTTCTTTATATTTCAACATTCTCTCCTTGTAACTCTACACAGTTCTCCCAGCGATGCTCCCAGTTCTGTAACCCGTCCAAATAGTACTCGGCGTTTTTCTCTTCAAAATATTTGTTCACGAAGGTGATTGCCTCTTCATTTGGCAAAATTCTCTGTCCTCAGAGCGCAATTTTCAGATGAGGGAACAAAAATAAGTCGCCTGGGGTTAGATCTGGTGAATAAGGCGAATGGTCAAGCAGTTCAAACTGTAATTCGCGGATTTTCGCCATTGCAACCGCTGAGGTTGGTGAAACAGGATTTTCTTTTTCTGCAAATGTGGCTTTTTTCCGCAAGTTCTGCCTTCAGTTTGTCACGTAATGATGGAAGTATGCTCCTGTAATGGAAGATAACCGATCAAAATAACTTCACGACTATCCCAAAAAATAGTCACAATCAATTTCCCAGCCGAAAAAACAGTTTTTGCTTCTTTTGGAGCCGGTTCCCCCTTTGCAGTCCACTGTTTGGACTGTATTTTTGTTTCGGGCGTATAATGGTGTATCCAAGTTTCATCTAAAGTAATTAATCGGCGCCAAAACTCGCATTTATTGCGCCTAAACTATGCCAACAGAGCGTTGGAAATGTTCATTCGAAAGCTTTTTTGTTCTACGTGAGCAAACGTGGCACTCAACGCGCGGACAGCTTTCTCATGTCTAAATGTTGATTTAATATGTGACAAACACGTTCTTTTGACATGTTCATAGCCTCTGCTATCTCTTTCACTTTAATTCGGCGGTCGTCTAGCACTATTTGGTGAACATTGGCGATGTTTTCTTCGGAAGTTACAGTGTTTGGACGTCCTGAACGTTCGTCTCCCAAGCTCTTACGGCAACGTTTAAATTCAGCTGCCCAAAATTTCACTGTGGTAAATGATGATGCAGAATCCCCATACACAAAATGCAACTCATCTTTGATTTGCATAGGCGTACTGCCTTTCAAAAACAAATATTTAATGACAACCCGATACTCGGTTTTGTCCATTTTCATAAGAACACTCACATCAACTCACCCTAACGACTATTACATAACAACTGAGCGTCCAAAATGGCTGAAACTTCGGTGAGTAACTGTGAACGAAATTCACTAGCTTTTATTTACGAGTGTGCCATCTCCATGTTGAGGTCGAAAACTTTTCAGACCACCCTCGTATAGTTTAAATCTACTGTGGCATTGAACTTCACAGTCCGAGATTATCTTTCCATATTATAATTTGTCTCACAATTAAACATAATAGCTTAAATCATTAATTAGAATAATTTAGCTTTGCTAAAGTGTTGAAAATTTGTAATTCGTATTACATGCTTTATACACACCTGAAGGCCAGAGAGGGACTGACTTCGCTGATGGGCCACGAGAGAGGTTTTAAGAGTATTGGAATCCCCCGGAGTACCACCTGCAGCGTTAGGCACAGCGTTGTTGGCGGTGACAGTGACGGAACCTGCTGCAGCAGCAACGGTGGCAGGGGTCTGCGAGTTGGGGGTGCTGTTATGCAGGGGTGCAGCAACAGATGTGTTGGTGCTGTTTGGTGGCTCCAAAAGAGGAGTCGAGTCGCTGGGCGGCAGTGGTGTCTCCGTGGAGCGCGGGGGTGGCACGCAGGCACGTGCGGTTATTGGACTTGCATTGGCACTGGTTACAGGCGTCACTCCTGTACCCGTGCCATTCGTTGTGGCTTTGGCAGCAGCCAGGCGCGTCGCTTCCTTCACTTCTTGGAACTTCTCGATGAACTACAACAATTCAAGTTTTACAGTGTTTGAAAGGAATTGAAAGAATCTTAAACATTAAAGGCACACATTAATGTGAAAGTAAAGTTTATCACTGTACAGTTTATCTCTTGAAAGAAAGTTTCAATCAATGTTTAAAGCATGTTAATTTTTGCGTACATTTTGCAATTTATTGAAATTTACTTACGAATAAGTCATAAGTTCTAATGTGTTCTAAGTAGCAATCCAATATTGTTCATTTCCCAAAGTTAATATCAAGCAATAAAATTATTTGTGGAGAATTTTCTACATTCCACTGCCATACCTTTAGTTTGCCTCTCGAGTTCATTTCCTCTGGGTAAAAAAACTAAGTTATACAAAAAGTATAAGTGAAATATAACCCACTTCATAACATACATGTAGTATAGATCCTGGTTTAAAGACAGCTTAATTCTTTACCCCTGAATTTGTGTTATAGTACCCAGGATATGTACATCTCTTTAAAAATGAAACCACGTATTGTGTGAGCTATGACAGAATTTAAGAGCATAATGTAAAAACAACGGACGGGTTTAATGGGATACAATGCGCACACACATGTGATGGGAGCACAATATGCCAACAAATCTGACAGGAAAGTGTGTACGCATGAGTGCGTGATTCTTTTGGATCTGTGGCTGGAGGATGCGTGACAATGTGTCATAACCACAACCAATCCCTCTAGTACGACTTCTCAACAACAAAATATAAATTAGCTCAAAACGGTTCATTTCTCAAACTACATGTGGTTTCGGGTGGGGAAATGCGATATATGAGTCCACAATTTTATTATACATACGATGTATAAACTATGATAACAAATATCTTTATACATTTTTCTTCCTGAGGTACCCCGTTTTGTTCAGTCAGTGCAAAACTCGCTGCGAAAATATTGCTTATAACATTTAAAGAACGTATTTTCTATTCATTATTTTTAAAGTTACATAATGATTATGAGAAAAATTTCAGTCAGTTCAGTGAACAAATTTCGGTCACCAAACTGTGCACATTTTCTTATCTCTGTCTCTTCATTTTCGTTCATGAATTCTACTACATGATTTTAGTCACTTAGATTCAGTTTGTAAAAATTACCTATATATTTTTCATACACATAACACTTGATAATTGACCGTAGTGGCAAGGAAGAACGGCTAGGAGAAATGAAATAAAGCCCAGCCATGTTTAACTATTATGCGTTTCAAATGGGAAGGGTTCTGGAGTCCAGCTAATCACATGCCCTATCACACTAAGCGTTGCCTGCTTGTTACCCCACTCCTTTTTATTTACCCCTCTCTCGCACACTCATACAACATGCACGTCCGCTTGGCGCTAGATGTAAGGGTAAGCGAATTATAAACAAACTTTTACAATGATGCAGTTGCCAAAATCAAAATTGGTTAAACCATTTTTGCAAATTATGTATATTTTTAAATACTATAACTATAATTATAGTTTATGAATTACTTGCTTTTCTAATCCAAATGTGGGACACACTTGTTTTACCTACACCACACGCTTCAGCAGTAAGCCGTTGAGCATTTTCAAAATCGAGCTGATTTCTATATTCCTCATTGCCCAATTTTTTTGAGGAACCTATACACCTTAAAAACAATACTTCGAGTCTGACTTCGCAATAATTGTCTTTTTGACTCGCCACTAAATTCACCGCAAGAAGCCATTGCACTATTTAACTCTTACTCTACTGTTGTGTAAAGAACTGAATGATATTGATCTGAACTCTCCAGAGTAAATAAACACTTCTTATCCAGCATTCATTCATTAACATAAGCATACAGCATTCCACAGGCTAAGAGGAAATGAAGTGTTTGCTCTTTCTCGAATTTAACACCTTGATTTATTCACAGTAATTCCGTTATCACGTCATATAGTAGTTTAAATTTCAGTTCTGAGTAATAAAAAGTATATGTACATACATACACACCAACCACTTTGAACTCTCTAGGGTAAACAGAGATTACGAACCATTCATAAACAAAGATATAATGTGACCAGACACGTTCTGCCTCTGCCTCTCGCTCGAATTGGCTTATTCTTTTATCACGTCATGTCAAACATTTACGTTTCAGTTCTGAGTAATTACAAATATACGTACACGCATACATGCCAACAAATGATGATATTCATACAGTGCTTACGTCGCGATTTGTTATAATACAGGTAATAGTGTTTTATTTATTTGTATTAGAAAAACTATTTGAGCTAAAAATATGGGGTTTTCATAGTTATGTTAGATACATTACTCTCTACCTTCCACATGGATAAGTTTTGGCGAAATCTGAATTTTTGTCTTAGCGCGAATAGTATTTCATACAGATTGATTAGATTCGCGCTCCTCACACAGCACTTAGCGGGATGCAATACGACAATACTGCAGTACTCCGATTGGTTGCTCGCCTAGTAGCGCTCAAGGACAAACACCTTCCCATTTGAAACACAAAATGAGCTCCTTATCCAAGTAGCATAAACCTGTATTTGTATAAAAGTTAATAGGAGGATAAATAACACAGTAAACGAAAAATATTAAAAACAATAGAACGGGTAACAGACCTGCATCAAGTCTAATAGCTATTAAGCATAAACATGCAAACTATAATGATTGCAGATTTAAAGACTTCATTTACATTTTACATCGCATATACGAAAGTGGCTCGATAAGTACCTATGTTTCAAAACAGATGGTGTTGCTAAGGCAAGTGGTATTACTATCATGCACTGTAATTTGTTAACGTTGCCAAGACACAGTTCGCATTTTTTATTTGGTAGGCATTTCTATTAGTCGTTCAAAGTGTTTTCGCTAAAATGGAGCAGGTGCGGTATCATCAGTGATTCGCGTTTTACATTTGGCTAGGAAAGCTTGCGAAATTGGATGCCGTTCATCTTTCGCCATCGATGACAACTGTTATATGCAACTGTTCAACGACTTTAAACGTGGTGCCGGCCCTCGTAGCCACGGTCGTTAGAGCGTATGTCTCGACCGTTCCGCCGCGTAGAGGGTCGCGGGTTCGAGTCCCGCCTTGGGCATGGGTGTTTATGTGTATAGTGTATATGTGTGAAACTAAAGAAAACAGATAATAAATTAAACGGAAACAATAAAAAACGGTTAAAAAAACGTGGCCGAACATCCGTTTTTTATGAGCTCCCAGATCGGCTCGCAGATGTGACTACAAAGTCATTGAAGAAGTCCGCGAGTTGATTTTCACTCATCGTGAAAAGTGGTAGAGGCAATAGGTATGTCGTCAGCAGCGCCAATTCATATTTTACATGATAAGCTAAAGATGCACGTTTACCCACAATGAACAACGGGTGAATGAGGCTTTCAACTTTAAATCTATTTAAGCGAAATCCAAGGATATTTTACACGAATTGTCTCCGTCGATAAGAACTGAATTATTATATTTTGGAAACCATGCATAATTAAAACAATAGGTTGCTTTCGTTGAATCTGCTCTAAATAAGGCAAATACGCTCCCATTCGGCCGGAAAAGTAATGGCGACGACTTTTTGGGAGACAAAGATTGTCATACTCATTGACTACCTCTATATTGCTTTCTTCATTTGCTAAGTTGCTTCGAGGCCTTTGATTCTCTTTATTAGAAAAATGTATTAAGCTTAAGGTTTGCAATTACACTTCATTTTCCGTTTTCTTCAGTTAATTTTCAATACTTCGCATCTCTATACAGGCGTTTCTGCTAGTTTTTCGTTCATGGAAAAGGCGTAAACACAATGAACGCATTCTTGGACAAAAAATGACAAAAACATACGCTCAAAATAGGTGATAAACAACGAACCAAGTGCTCAGGTTCTCAAAAGCAACAAATTAAATAATGTAGCCAACAGCTTTCAATCTACATGTTAACATTTCCCCCACGTTTACAAATATTGCTTATCTTTTTGTCGTTTAGATCTCCAAACTGTACATTTTTGCGAAGTATATTTTTAAAAAACTAGTTTTAGTTGGGCATTTTCCCATCCCACTAATTTTTCCATGCGGGTCCCTGGCTCTTTTAACACCTGTCTGAATATTACCCTAAGTGAAGCTATCATTACGAAACTGCCTGCAAAACTGCCTAAACGAGCGATGGTACGCTTCTGGAGCGACGTAATGGTGACATGTAGGTCTTCATATCACAAAATGGTTCACGATAATGTCACATAATACATTTAATCTGTAAGTAGTTGCGGCTGATCAGAGAAGGGAAAGGAAGCCGGGCCTCCTCACATTTTTTTCGGCAGCAGTGATCCTTGCTTTTATAATAAACCTTTATTATATTACATCAAGTTGCACGAAAGATGTAAGCAAGTTTGTTTCGTCTAAAGCACCCACATAGAAACAATTTGATATCAGGGAGCGCAAGAGCTAAGCAAAACTGCGAGTACCTAACGTAAAGAAACCCGAGGTGCGCGTCATATAGTATCACTACTCTATGGCTTTGAGGCACAAGACTTGTGGGCCTTCTACAAGCATGCGTTGCCATGGTAACTATTACACCACTGCTACGGGAAGGCGAGGGAGTGCATGTTGCCTAGCAGCGTAGCACGCTGCAGGAGGCCACGTTCTCCAATGCCTCCTCTCGACTTTTTCTCGTAATTGTGCCGTTGAGTATACTGGAAAGCCGAGACATGTGGTACGACGATGCCATCGAACATGTCATACGGGAAGAAGAATAGTCAAATGAACTTGTTTTACAAGTAATAGCGCTCCAGTACCCAGTGAAGAAATAGTTTGTAAATAACAGTGAGTGACACCGCTGCCGCCACCATTATTATTATTATTATTATTATTATTATTATTATTATTATTATTATTATTATTATTATTATTATTATTATTATTATTATTATTATTATTATTATTATTATTATTATTATTATTATTATTATTATTATTATTATTATTATTATTATTATTATTATTATTATTATTATTATTATTATTATTATTATTATTATTATTATTATTATTATTATTATTATTATTATTATTATTATTATTATTATTATTATTATTATTATTATTATTATTATTATTATTATTATTATTATTATTATTATTATTATTATTATTATTATTATTATTATTATTATTATTATTATTATTATTATTATTATTATTTATCATCATCAGCACACAGAAAACCATAGTTTAATTAGGTTCATTAAAGGAAAGGAATGGAGATTTTCTAAAATCAGCTTCCTGGCCCTCCCAGAATTTAGACATACAATCCGCCACTACTGTACAGAAGCGTGATGAATAGCAAGCATACAGTTTGTAATATATCACACGAAGAACCAACCACTTTCTTGCTATTTGTCTTTGTTACAGAACATAGGTTAATATAGCATCTTTGATTAGAAAGGAAGTGGCGAAAGTGACTAACCTCCATAAAACTAGAAGTTTGGCACCTTTGTAAATAAGAAACAGCTAAAACAGGTACACTCGTATATGAATACAACGGTCAAGAGTACTTATTATATCAAATAAGTGTACCTACCCTTTGGGTTTTGGGGCAGAGGTCCCTAGATTCTGTGTGGCGTGTCTTTATCAGTATGACCATTCTTACACAGTTTATTTTCCTACGCTGTTTTAGCTACCTGTCACGAGACATTAATACTTCGTTACATTTACGGATACTGATTTACTAGCTTTGGCTTATGTTGTCTCTCATCATTTGTACAGATGTGTAGAGATTTTGTAGATAAGTAGAGATGTGTAGAGAGATGTAGAGATTTTTAAAATTTATTTATCGTCCATCTTAAACTGTCCCATTCTATTTATTGACAGTGAAATACTGTTTAAGTTTGCTCAGAGAGCTCTTTATTACCCGATGAATGAAACGAGTGAAATGATGCTCAAATGATCCCAGGGTCCATGGAGCTTAGAATTACCTGACATTCACCTTTCAGGATAAACCGTATCCAGATAACTTACCCTGACACAGATTTGAACTCGGGTCCTCTTGAACGTGAGGCAGATACGCTACAGAAGCAGGCAAAATTGGTGCTTGTGTACGTAGAAACAAAGAGTATAGTTGTTGCATAAAGACATTTCTGACGGAATTGTATCATAAGGTGCTGAAACACAATTTATAAATTGTCAAAGAAATGTGAAGTTCAAGAATGTGTCAGAGTTGAAATGCCCACATATTTCTGAAGTCAGATCGCCGGAGAATGTGGAAGCCGTGAGAGTGGTAATGGAACACAATCTCAAGTCACAGAAGAGCTGAAATCAAACTTACAATCTCTGATTGTTATATTCAGAGCATCCTTCAAAACGATCTTCATTTATTCCCGTACAAGATGACAGTTCTGCATTCTCTACGCGAGAATAGAAGGGGGAAACAATGTACTTGCGAACTGGACAGTGCAGCATTCATCTTGAAATAATTATTGCGACAAACTGGTGACCATATTGAGCACGTGGTGCGATAGTAATATAGTAATATTCATGCTTTTGTGATGAACATACGTGATTTGTAAATGCATATAGTATAATACGCCATAAAATCCAAATGTAGATGGTCCAATATTTCGTGTGCCATCTTGCGTATATTAACTGATTCAGTTATGCATAAGGTCATTAAAATATATGGTAACGTATTCGCAGAGTCTCTCAACTGAGCGAGAAAACTGAGAATCGCCGGGGAAATAGCATGACAGAGACGCACCTCTCAAATAGAGCTGTGTCATTTTTTTAAAACATAGGTCCTGATTGTTTTCCTAGTATTTATCAGATACCACACTCCAGTTCCCAGGCCACTGTGAGGCGTTCATAGTGGTGATGTTCATAACGAAGTAACAAACCTCGTTAATTCTGTAGAAACACTTACCCAAAAATCAGAATGGTAGTTACAGGTGAACCGCGCTAGTGATGGCAATGGGTTTCATATGAAATAAGTTAACGATCGATCGGTCGTTGTTTTGTCTGAGAGCGGAGAGACTGTTTTATAACCTCGTTACCATGACGTAAACCTCAGAATGACATATTAGCAATGTATTAAGAGAGAATGTCGACGGGTAAATGAAGGAACACAGTGTGCAGATTTACGTCAGAAATGTGCTGCCAATTATCGTGCATGATATTACCGCATGATGCCGTAATTAATAATTATGTGGGTAAAGTTGATATACCGGCAAAGCGAACAGCGAGACTATTCTCCTAGTTTATCAAGAATATGGAGTGCTACTGGTATAACATGCACATACTGTGGGTTCCTCATGACCGTTCTATTATTTTACATTGTTGTCAGCCTCACAAAGTTTATTTTACTTTGAAATGGCTCCAAAAATCTTAGTCTTTGCGGGAATAAAGATCAAGATCCTGAACGTGCCTATTCCTTTACAATTCCTGGTAATACACAGCACTGTAATGCCCTGAAATGACACATCGATAATGTTTCTGTTGTTCAATATGACATACAACGAAAGCCCTTTTAACCCTCGCATGGTATCTGCTCTGGAAAAACATATTATATTTCTGGGGTCTTTTTTTTTCACCCCAAAGTGATTCTAACAACTATGTGGGAATAAAGTGTAAAACATTTCCACAAAAATAATAATGACTTTATTTTGAGACCAAAGCACATATTTTAAATTAAAACTCAATTGTTTTAAGCTGTATAAGTTATGTACTTACCAAGTCTGAAATAAGAGATCCCGAGTTCGAATCTCGGTCTAGGTGAGTTATCTGGATAAGGCTTTTTCCGCGGTTTTCCCTTATGCTAAAAGACGAATATCGGGTAACTCTAAGCTCTATGGACCTTGGGCTCATTTGAGCATCATTTCACCAGTTCCATTCATCGTCCGATATGACTTAACGTTGGAGGACGTAAAATTAGGAAAAAAAAAAATAATCTCCACTTGAAATGAACAACTCACTGCACAACACTTTTACTCTTGCATGTTCTTTGCAAATACATTTGTGACACTCATCACACTGTTTATTCACTTTCTTTTCCTTTGAGCTTGGGCAGGAATCACATCTTTTTCGTTCCAGATTTGGTACATCTGCATCCTGTTGGTTGCCATTTAGAAGATCCTTGAAACCAGCTTGAGTTAGTGCTGAACGAATGCGTTGTGTTCTACACTGCGAGGAATGAATTTGTCTCTCAGTTTGAGGTCTGACTAGCTCTTTTCCCAGTTCTGAGAGGAATTCTCCTCTAGCATTTTTACCTCGCATATTATGTAAAAATTTACAGTACATGACGTAAGCATTGAGGCAAGCTAAGTATATCAAGAAACAGAGAAATTGGCCACCTTTTTGTTCCAGATTTCACTGAATAGTGCCTAACCATTTTATCAAGAGTATCAACAGCTGACTTTGTTGAGTTGTAAAAGATTAAAACTTCAGTTTTTTTTAGGTCTAACTTCCACAAAACCAATTGCTGTGTTTGTATTTTATAATAATTTGTTACAACAATGCATGAGTATGTATTGTATACGAATTAGTAACACAATGGACATACAAATGAAGGTTCAGAAGGTACATTGTTGCTAAGTTTTAATTATTGTAGTAAATTTGTAATATAACATTGAAAATCACATATTGTATACCTGGGGTATTTTCTGACCCTGTTACAAAAAATTTAAAGTTCTGTACCACTGATCATATTACCATAACTATTTTGACTATTTATAATAAAAAGTACACAAAAAGCTATCTGGAAGATGAGAAGTCTACAGTTCCTACGTAATTAAAGTAGCCTTGGGGTCTATAAAGACCACAGACCAAGCAAGGGTTAAATAGCAAAAATTCACCAAGTGACTGGTGCCTTTTTCAGGAGCATAAAACATTCCTACAGTTTATGTGGTCAAAGAGTCGGTGTTCCAGCGTCTCAATCCAGAGATTTCGAGCTCAACACCTGGCCGGGTATAATGGTATAAAAAACAAACATTAACAAATATAAATCAAGTGATAACACTTCAGTTGTTTCTCTAGGAAAAGCCTCCGATAACGACCGTAGAGGTGACATCACCCAGGAGATGGATCGTGTTAAGTCTTGTTTTCGGGAGGCACGGGTTCGATTTGCGTCGATCGCCCACTCCGACTTGGGGTTTTTGTGGTTTTCCCTGGTCGAGAGTTCAAATGCCGAAGTGGGTTCTCATTTATCACGATTTCCTCCCCTCATTTCTTTCTCATATTTCAAGTGCTTCTAGGTATCGTGGTATGAGGTGATGCTTGGTTGAACGGATTATTCATTGCTTTAGCTGGCTGGGTCAAGTCTTGAGGTGAGTCTTCGAGACTGGAACTGTTAGGCACTTCCGTAGCTACGCTCCTGTGGTTCACCCCTTTTTCTTGCTATGTGATCATTCTGGATAGTGCAGCACATGCCATCTTATTTCATAAGCTAGCGTTTTGAGAATATATTATGCTAATACTAGCGATAAAAGACCACCAAATGAAACTAATTCTGATGGGGGTTTAATATTTTATAACTGAAAAATATTTATTCAAGAACTACAATAGTTCATTAATTTAATATTGAAAAACAGTATCATAAGTTATAATACCGTCTGGAAAAAAGTTGAAAATACAACTAATATCAAGAAGCGGATGGCAACGTCTCGATAAACAGGTTCAACAAAGGGAAAATCCGCACGAAAATATTGTTATGGTATGCCACTTTTCATTGTTTATGTAAACTGACATACCTCGAACCCTTTCATTCTGGACTGTTCCGTTCTGAAGAGCAAAACCGATACTTATTAAAGAAGTGACGTGCCTACTAAGCCATTTCAGCTGTATTTGTTCTGTGTTGTGTGTATGGCATGATTACAGCTCCACCTCCAAGCAACGCTCAGTTTTGTAAAACGCAAACCTCGGAATGCATTTTCTGCCTGATTTTCGGCTTTACGTCCGACAACAGACAACGGACATTGGAGGGAGGGGAAATCCTGGGCACTGTAATATAGATTATTGTGTTTACACCTTCGAGAGCGAATGCTTTCATCGTGTTTGTTTTGAGGGCACGCAACTGGGAACAAACTGCATTTTTCGAGACGTAAAGACCTTTAGAAACAACTGAATGTGATGGACAGAAAAAATATATTCATAACTACGATTACGCCGCAACTGCACATTTAGAGACGCAATGTTAGAGAATTTTCAAATTTATATATACATAACTTTCCCCGTTTTTTCTTCAACATCATCTTTTCTCACATATACTAATCACTATTAAAATAAAGTTTACCTTATTTAGTTCTGCCTCCGATGAGAACCCAAGTCCATATACGGTATTGGCACGTACGTCTGACCACTGGCCGAACTTCTGCGAAGTCTTCGTGAAGGTCATGTTCGGTGTAATTGTGCTGTTTATCACTGCCTGCAACATTCACATTTTAAAATATAGTTTGAAAATATAAACCTAGGCATATTTTGATTACATGATTTATAAAATAAATTATTTTTCTGATGTATATGTTAACAATATGAAACAGTATTAAGCAGAGAAAAACAACTGATGTGTGGAACACACTGAAAGTTGATTGGAAAAAAAAAAAAAAAAAAAAAAAAAAAAAAAAAAAAAACAACACGTGAGAACCTTCGTTTTAGTCGTGAAACTATTGGGATACCAAATTCAAGTTCACATTAATGGCCAGGAACACATACACTGTCTCCCTAGAAGAGATTGTTCTATAAGCACATTCAAGGGAAACATGTAAAATAAATATTCTCTATGAACGCTGGTTCACGAGTCATGAAGGGCGCATTTACACCAATAGTTTTTAAACTTGAAATAATTTTCAACATCCTGCAATTTGATTCTTCTTCGCATAGCGAGGCATATCTCATAGCGGAACACGATACCCTCTGTGACGAATGCTACATCAATGGATTAGCCAACACAGAACTTCTTCAAATGAAGAAATATATTAATATTACTTTCTGCCAAGTCAAGGATACAAAGTTGATGCTCAACAGGAAGCCCAAAGTTTTGCAGACAATAGTTTTCAACAGTACAGCTCACACATTCGTTCCTTAACACTGCTTGGATGCGAGTCGTTTTCCTGCCTTCAGTAGCAGCGATATCTCACTGTAATGAAGTCATCCGCTCAAGTATCAAAAGAATGTTTATTTCACATGTTTCTGAACAGAGAATTCATACAGTCACTAACAAATTGAATGCCTTAGTTCCATAAAGGATTTCAGTTCACAGCGAATAAAAAGTTACCTTCGTCTTGAATCTTCGCCATGTTTTCCATCACACTTGTTTTCAATTATAGATCTTTAATTTCCTTTTTTTTTACATCTTTTCTCCCTTTTCTGCTACATCTATCGAGATATTATGTTTTTTCCCAGGAGTCCCAAATGATGCTGTTTCCCATGTTTTTACTCTTCAGACCACATTATGCAAAGAGCACCATGGGAGACGACAGAGGCTGCAGCAACTCTTTCTTGCAATTGTGGATTTCTTTTTGAAAAGCTCAATACAATACCGATCCTTATGATTAGCCTCTTCCTTTGTGAATTCAAATATTTAGCAGTCACCCCACGAGTTTGACTATGAAGTGGTTTTCATTTTAACTGAAATTATTATTATTACAAAATTAACTCAAAATATCCACAGTAATATCCACACGGGAATACTCTGAAGTCAACTATACTCAGGTCTCTGTATATTGCATTAAGTAACACGGGCCATAACTTAATACAGTAGAAAGTAGAAAGGATATATCCAGGCTCACTTTTTTCTTAATCAAGGTCAGTTCAAAAGCAGCATAGTTCTTTGATGAAGAGATAACATATTGTGGCACTTTATGAATGAATGTGTAGTGTTTAACGCCCGCTTTTACTACATACGGCACCGCAGGCGGTGACACTGATGATACATGAGATGAAGATGGAGCACCGGTGGAATGAGATGGCGGGGGAAACCGGAGGTCCCGGAGAAAACCCGCCCCAGCGCCGTGTTGTCCACCACAAATCTCACTTTGCGGTCGCCTGGGATCGAACCCGGGTCGCCTTGGTGAGAGCCAAGCGGTCTAACCACTGAGCCACGGCGCGGCCTGGCACTTTATGACACGTAATAGCGACATGCAGGTAAGTTCAAGATATATAGGATCCAAAGACAATTTAATTTGTTAAAATAACATTGTTCCTGATACTTCAACTATACGCCTGTACACAGGCTTTAAAATTTGTACTGATTGTAAAAAAAGCAGAGATAATTTTGAAGTGAATGTAGTCTACGAGAAAAGCGAGAACTTAATGCTGCACTTAAGAGCGTCATAAATGTACATCTCCTGCTTTGCCGCCGTAATTCTAGCTTAAAACCTTCTGAATCTAGAACAGACTGAATGGAGCATTAAAGCCCCTTTGCCAAAAACAGCACATTGTTTGTATTATGGTAGAACACAGCTGTAGTGCGGAAGCATTTGGCATCTTAGGTTTTGTTTTTTTCTTTCCTGTCTTTTCAACCCTTCACTCCATCGTGTGCATCCTAGAGCGATAAGGACGGCGGGAAAAAGCATGTGCCACGCAAACAGGGTGTGAAATGAGGGAGGAAAGAGGGATAAAGAAAATGCCTTTCCATCTTGTGATAGCGGCTGTTTATTGACGGCAGGCTATTGTTTATCTTTTGTTTTCGCCCATGTTCGCTCCCTGTTTATCTCGTGCGCAAGTCTGAACTTAAAACAAGACACAAAGAAATCATGTAGCACCAACACACTTAAATGCAGGTCAGTAAATGTATCTGTATTAAAGTTATTATTTTCCTGTGGCTAAACAGCGTAAATATCCGCAATTTTACACAGGTGGTTCCCGCGTCGAAGTCAATTCTGGAGTAGACATGAGGCTTCTATAAATACCTATCACTAATGAGTTTATGTAGCAGTACAGAATGTACTCTGAAAGAGTATAAGAACCAGTAGAATCTTATTAACTTTGACAGGCAAACTGCACTAAATGCACTTAACTCAAAACAGTTTAAATTAAAACTATTTTGGGAAACATTTCTAAAGTTACTTATTCCCTCATCCAACAACAAATAACTATGTTGGGCACCTGATCATAAAAGTGCCGAAGGTAATGAGAAAGCCGATTCTCTGGCTCATAAAGAAGCTTATAGGCCGAGACCATTCTGTGCAATATCTACGTGTCATATCAGCTAAAAACAATCAGATATTGGAAGTAGAGAACAATCTTGAACTTCAAAAAATCCTCCTAATCTGAACTGCTCTTATACCTCCTTTTGCATGATGAGACACAAATGTGACTCAGCAAAGCGTTGAAGTTAAACATTTTCCCCTTAGAGCAGATTATACTCAAGAGTCACGCATGGCTTTAAGCATTATTACAGCTTAATCCACAAATCATTTAGTGTTTTACTGACACTCTGAATGGTGCATTTGTTTTCTTCTCTTCGTCATTATACTCAGAAGTTGTTATCGATAGCAGCCAATTAGCTTTTATTGAACACAACTTGCAAATCCCTTTACATTTACTATACTATTGTCCATATAACTACAACTTGCTGCTTCAGATTGTACAAACATAGTTGTTTTCCAAATCCGACATCTAAATTAATACAGATAAGTTAGAAGATTAATATGAGAATCAGTTATAATTTTACAGTTGGCTTGGCAACCTTTCATTACAATATTTCTAAACATGGTAAACAAAATTTAACTTCTTTTTCATTGTATAACAAATCAAAATACAAAATTTCTTGGGCCTGTAGTTTAATTAACATTCTACTAAAAGCTAAAAGCCCTGATGCATTTGAAGATCACCGTCATCAGTAAATGATAAAACAGAGCGTTCATCTGTTTCATTTTCACGCAAAGGCTCATCAAGAGGGAGCCATATGGTGGCCAAATCGATAATTTCTTCTCTAATCCGACGTGCGGTGCGCGGTGTTATAAACAGTTCACCGGACAATTATGTCGAGTTTAATTGCATTTTGGAACCACATCTAAAATTGATGAGGCTAATTAAACAGACATGTGAAATTTAATAACCTTTAGTTGCTTCACACTTAAACGGTTCCTGTCTTCCCATCTCCCGCTGATGACAGCGAAAATGTGAAATGAGCCATCTGCCTCTTGTTGGGGTGTTTTACACTGCAAACTTTTATCAGAGACATCCTGACATGCATGATACACTCACTGCGACTTTCTACCATAGCAATGCTGAAATGAACTAGAATGAATGTGTGCAAACAATCCCTCATCAGATTATCCGGAAGTTCTTCAGCTTTCCATGGCTCTGTAGCCATCACATGTTTAAATTCTTTTAGTCCATTCCTGTGGCCTGAAGGTCCGTCGTCTCATTAAGGAACCGAATTCATCTGGCGTGTATTACCTGGATTTTTTCTTTATAAACTGTAGCACAAATATAAAGTAACTCTCAGACCAAGATCTCTGACTCATATGAACATCATTTCACCCATTAAATTCAATGCCTCTTAAATCTAAATTTTTAAAATGGACGATACGTCTTTTCTCATTCAAAAATACAAGTTCTTTTAAATATTAAAGCTTTCGGCATAGGTATTTTTTTATTACTGATGCTTATTGGATCTCGAAATTAAAGCAATTTCCAAAGAAATTGAATCCTGGAGAAGACCAACTAAATTGGTAGAAAAACCCTCTGAGAACAGATAATAGTGGAAGCTGGAACCATTGGAAGATTGTGCCAATGATTAATTATTTACTGGTATAAAGATGCTTTTAACGCGCTACTATATAAAACGTGTGTCTTCATTGCTTCTGTTGCATCTAATGCTCCACAGACACTGTATATATTTTTAAGTACATATATATACATATACATATATATATATATATATATATATATATATAAGTAAGAGGTGGTTGGGGAACACTAGAAAAGGTACGAATTTCTCTTTGCTTTACTATTGTTTTGAGATACTTATAAATAAAGCCATAATTTTTAGCACCACCCTGTGTGCCGGAATCTCAATTACGTCGCTTAGAAAGGGGCGAATGATGTAATTCGCCTTGTACCGACATAGACCAACACATGATGTGGTGCTAAAACTTGTGAGTTTACTTAGAGCAATCGTATGTACCAATGCTGGTTGGTTGTGGCCTATGGGCTGCATAACTATATTATCGTTCAAATACTTCTTTACATTGCTCTTATTTTTACCCCTAAGAGTTAACAAAAGAATTGACATGCTTAAAAAACTTAAGGAAGAAGCTATATATTTTTCTCTATGGAGTTAAGTGGGTCTTGTTACATTTAATGATAAATTTAATACTGAAAAGGGCATTTTGGAAGAAATGAGCTACAAGAACTGTTACGGCTGTGTGCATTCTTTACACACCTAGAAGTAAATTGGGCAATTCTCGTTCCAAATGTCCAACTTTAAGAGTCTAGTTTTAAGTTATAGGTATTAATAAAAATATCCAAACATAAATGTGCATTTAAATTTATATCAAAAGAGCGCTTTTCAACTAAAATAGTTTCATAATATTGCCATAATCTTTACATACATTAGAATTTCTTTGCAGTTGCAAAGAACTGGTTGCAGATGTACGGTGCAACTTACCACTGGGTTTGAATGTAGGCGTTAACTGCCTCTGGACAACTCAAGCTCTAACAAGCACAATCGTAGTTGAATCAGGAAAAGATCTGGTGTAATTTGAACAGCTACAGTGGGTGTAGTTCACTAGCAACCTTATATAGCAACCTTATAGATATAGATAACCAGGAGAGACAATGCACTAATAACCTGCTGGGCAGTGTTTTCCTATTTGCGTATCGCGTATCTGTGACTATCACAGAATGTCGCTGAAATAACCCTACAACTGATACGCCTGAAATGAATTTCACGTTAAATTTTCCTTCAATTCCTACGTATTGTGTTGTTTTAAGTTAATTTTACTTATTTTGACAGGTTTTACTGCACAACATGCAGTTGTCTATGAATAATCAGGTGTCCCATATGTGGGACGTTAGGAACAAGGGCGGGTAAGAATAGGGACTATGTTTCAAGAGAAGGCGCTGTGTACTGTATACTAGAATCAAGAGTAACATTTTAGTAGACAGTTAATATATTATACTGCCATTAAAGATACAGAATTAGTGTTAGTAGAAATCAACTTGAACACAAATTAGAGCTATTTTTCATACACAAAATAAAGGAGATTTTAAAAATATTTTCAATAATGCTATTATGTTTTGGTGTGGTATACAAGAAAACATTTCACATGCAGACTCACTTCACATTTATTGCATATGGTTGGAGACTTCATGTGGCAAAGTTGACAACGTGTTACGTTCTTCTGTGGTGCTACAAAATGATCAGTGCGATCATATCTGGAGTCCACATTCTCATGCTTTGGAGGTTTACCAGCAGCTTGTTTTGGAACTCCATGTCTGCAGAGTATTGCTGTTGCAATTCTTTTACAAAACTCTAAATGGTCCAGTTTTATACCACATTTTTCTTGGATTTAGGTTCAGAAGTTCCTTCGGTTTCTGCTGAGTGGCTAGTCTTATGTATTTCTGCCTCAGTCCAAAGCACACTTCCGGGCAGATTGTTGGTGTTCATGTTGTCTTCTTCGCCAGAATCTTCATCGGTAACACCTCCACAAGCATTTTCAGGAGGTTTCAGCACGATGTCAATTTCATTGTATGTATCCAAATCATCTTCTTTCTCAAAAAATGGCAAGCATTTCAGCTACACGTAACCCCCGAAATAAAATTATAACTAATGTTTATATATAAACATATCGAATGATGTATTAATTATAACTTATCATATTTATCAATTATTAAATATCGAATGTCTGACTTCTGAAATAGCAACTTCCCTTTCCCCTGCTATGCCTACCACATAAAAGTTCCCATATGTGCCTAGCGTCCCATATGTGGGACACCAAACTTACCATAACCCCATTGTCAGCATATTGTAGGGCAGGGAGTTCGGCATTAGTCATAGTGATTTAGACAATATTTCTTTCTAGAACTAAGTAGATACTAATACTCTAATATAATAATAATTCTGCAAAACCTTATCTTTGGTAACACATTGCAAAACTATGCAGAATTTCTGGAGGTTGGCTTTAGTTCCAGCTGCTTTGTTGACTCTCACAAATACCAACACAAAATGGAGACTTTGAGAGAACTTTCCTTAACATGTTTCCACAGCTGCCATTTAGCTGAAGTGTTTACAATTGCTTCAGCAGGGGAAAATATGAGCCGTCCCATATCTGGGACGTCAGGCATATCTGGGTTAACACTATTTTTAAAGGCTTTATTTACAAGCTATGAAAATGGACCAAGAGCCTCGACCGAGAAGAAAGTTAAGTGCGGTTCTACTTCACTATTATATATGATACTAAGACTTAGCACTTGAGGAGCTGAATGAACAACCAGAATGATAAATAAATAGCGATTCAAAGTTCACCGACTCTTTCTGTGCATCTAAATGCAAAACATCGAGAACTTATACAGCGAATTGTGCGTTTGGTAGTCTTTCTAGCGTAATAATGACTCATTACTAGACTTAGGATATCTAGGACTTGGCTCGTTGTGTGTGCATGCTATGAGTATATGAAGAGGGGCGTGGTTTAACTCCAGTAGAAAACAAGGTTGGCCGCCTTAGAGGTATACAAAATTGCTAACACACTGTTCTAATAAAACAATACGTAAATTATATCACCTTTTCCAGAACCATTCAGTAGAAGTAGATGTATAACAAAACATACATTTTAAACCTTTCGAAGGTGAATCACCTTCCGTTACTAAAGCAATATTTGTAGCTTGAAAAAGTTCTCTCGATATCAGATGATGTAACAGGTGCAAACATAAAATTCTGCACGATCACACTGCCTTGTAAGCGCTGTTTCCTTAAGCACTTGCAAATTATTTTTAATATTTACCATTTTAAAATAGCCTGGGTTTTTCTCAAGTACGGTTTTCATTTTGTTTTTTATTTTATCCATGACAGGTCCAGCAGCTGCTGAGTATCTGTTGAGCTAGTTCTTCTATGAGCCCTATGGCATGAGGCATTATATTAGCTCTGTTTCCTAGCTGAAAAAATTGTTTTGGACAGGTCTGAAAAAATATTTCTGATAAAGAGAAAATCTCTGTGAAATTTGCTTGAAGTGAGGGACTGAGCGGCTCGTACTGCAGAACTATGCTCGTTATCTAACACACTATGTAACTACGTCGTAATGATCCGCTTAAAACATAGCAACATTTAGCCAGGTGCCCCAGTGAGTTGTAACCGACTAAGGAGGTAAACGGATGTTAGGCGCCATTTCTTTAAATTTACGCTTTCTGCTTGGAACTTTCAAAAAGATCTTTTTTACGTTTGCAACTGTAACTTCTGCGAATTTCCTCGGCTACACGATGGAGCCCGACGGGTCAAATTCAGCATGTTAGGATACATGTTCTGAAGCTCCTTGCCTGCTTTTATCATATAACCTGCAGGGTCGGTGAAATGAAATGTGTAGTGTTTAACGCCCGCTTTTACAACATACGGCACCGCAGGCGATGACACTGATACATGAGATGAAGATGGAGCACCGGTGGAATGAGATGACGGGGGAAATCGGATATCCCGGAGAAAACCCTCCCCAGCGCCGTGTTGTCCACTTTGCTGTCGCCTGGGATCGAACCCGGGTCGCCTTGGTGAGAGCCAAGCGGTCTAACCGAAGAGGATACAACAGTGACATGCTTGTTTTAAATATGTCTGCAATTGTTCACCTTTGCACTAATTTTTGATTTTTTGTTGTACTTTATGTCCTCCAACGTTAAGTCATATCGGACGATGAATGAATTGAGTGAAATCCAGGAGTGAGTCCAGGATCCATGGAGCTTAGAATTACCCGACATTCGTCTTTCAGGATAAGGGAAAAAACCCGGAAAAAACCTTATCCAGGTAACTCACCCTGACCGAGATTCGAACTCGGGACCTCTTGAACGTGAGGCAGACACGCTACTATCTACGCTACCAAGGCGGGCTCTAATTTCTGATGTTAATAAAATGTTTATTCTGTTTTTTCTGGCAAAAGCGTTCCCACGACGACATTTGTAACACGCCTGCCAACAGCATTTTCGGTTTTATCAATAGAAATCCACATTTTATTTTCGCCCATTCTTTTTCGTATTTGCGATGACATCATTATAACATTGTGTCAATTCTCGTTTAAGTAAAGTTGTTTGAGAAGGAGGATCTCGTTTAGTATACTTTTGTATGCAGTACTTAAAATGTGTATTATCTACTGTGAGCATCGGTATATTTGCACACACCATCATCTTACCCAAGTCCTAAAAAATTAGGACTGAGAAGATGAAGTTACACTTGGCCCTGATTGTTCCTCGACTTCTGTTATTGCTAAAATCCTTGCTTGATGGTTCTTAGTGTTGTCTCAGCCATTTGGGTTTAGTGCCCTTAATTTCTACATAGCATACCTTGCATTGGACATTTTCTCCCTTCTGTGTGAAAATATCACCTCTTGCTAACTCTTCGTCCATCGTGCGTTTACGTGCTTCTGACATTTATGTTCTTCACTGTCAGCGAAGAAATCACTGTCTCCAAACACCGCCACTCTGCCACTAACGGCAGCGCGTGCAGTGTTTGCACGGCCCTGAGCGCTTTAACGCATGACGTAGTAGGTTGTATTACGTCGCGTAGCATTTAACTATGTTCTCCCGCGGGAGTCCTAAAGATCCTAACTCTACTCATTACGCTCGACCAACTGGGTTTCTGGAAGCGTATTCCTTATGCAGCTTTAATATACAGGATTCTGAATCAATAATATTGTACATATGGTTCATAATTATGGTGCCATGAAAACACAAGTTAATTAACAGTATTATTCTTGCACTCAATGTCAGCTTGCTCACAATAAGTTACCATTTGATGAACAGCAAACTTGTAGATGAATGTGGCAGGTTATATCAGAATTGATTCTTCAAGCTGCTTCTGAAACAAGCGTGGAGTTCTGGAGGAGGAAGCAACATATAATTTCCTGCTAATATGGCGCTGGTAGCAAAAGAGGAAATGACATAAGGAACGCGATAATGGAGATAAATGATACGGTGAAGCTTGCGGGATGAAGATAAATGAAAAGAATGGAAATAAAGCAAAGAAAATGCAGAAGCAATAAGCAATGTGGTAGTGGAGAAAGCTTTGTATATCTCGGATGTAAAGGAGCAGCAATAGGAGTTGTGGGATAATGATGACAAAAGGAAGCTTTTAACAGGACAAGAAACATGCGAACCGCACAGTGCAGAAACTGTTTAAAAAAGTGTTATGGAATAGAATGGAGAATGTGAAATGGATGGACGAAATCAGTAATGAAGCTATGTAACGAGTAGCGTAGGAAGAAAATACCCAAACTGGTCAGAAAGAACGAAATGATTTAATCAAAGCTTTATGGCGGAACACCTGAAGTTTTGATTAGTAACGCTCGCAGTGAAAGTTTTAATTCTAACAAAAAGATTTGATTGGGCTACTGGATGAATACCAGGAGTTGCACAGGAAGAAATGATCATGGGAAGAAGTTTTAGGGCAAACATTAACAGGCAATATGTCTTGTAATGGTTCATCTACAGAAACAGAAGAAACAGCAAAGAATGGAAAGGGCAGGTTTTATTGAAGGGGCTGCCCATTGGCAAGAAACTGTGATTAATTGGTTGATTCAGACATGGTTGGCATTTTTATACACTTCTGGGTTAAACGAGATCTGAGGTGCCTAGAGGTGTTCGCTTCCCTTGTAGGAACATTTATGAAGACAGCCTAAAGCTTTACTAAGCTGTAGTCAGTAACATACTTATATCGTTTTTGCATTCGACTCTAACTCGCCTCTTCTCAGTTGCTAGCGTACGTCCAACACTTCATTTGCCCTCCACTCAAGAAGCAGAAGAAGAGCAAGAAGAAACGGAATGTGTTTCCCCTGCTCCTGCTCTTTCTCAGCCGGAATCGATAATTGTACCTACACTTTCTCTGGGAGCCTATCTGAAGGCTCAGCTTTATTAAGAAACCATATTTGTTAATGCTGTATCTTGCAATTTCTAAACGTTTAAATTACAGCATTTTAACGAACACAAATATTTCAATGTTGTTGAAGCTGTGTTGTTTTACAGTTTAGAATCACCACGAAGCAGTGTTTAATAAGCATAATCAATGAACAGTAGGTTCTATGAGCTCTTCTAGAGGAGAACAAACTGCTAGTCTATGAAGATAAGTGCTCACATCAAATACCTGTACAGCCTTTGCTTCACGGTGAAACATACCAGGAGTTCTTGCAAGTTACACGGTATATGTCCGCCTTTAAAAGTATATATTTTCCAGAGGTAGAAGCCCGGCTTTCGGTTGAAATATCTATCTCAAGAATGTCCCAATTGATATGGATGCTAAGAGCGGAAAATGATGTTGGCAATTTCAATTATCCGGATTTTTCTTGAAATCCGTTATCATAACTACTACTGTATTAGTTGATATTAATCTGTCTTTTGTGTACATTTTCTACTTTTACACTTACTTTCACTGGAATGCCACAATTTATTTTATATAGATGAATAACAACTTTGATTGTCTAAAAGCGAATAGATTGTCAATTGAAATGGATTTCTGGCAGCGAGAAGCCAGGAAAGCAAAAATTGAGAAAATAAGAAACACCATAATTAAGAAAATGATGAAAGTCGAAAAGAATGTTTTAAAAATAATTGAAGAGAGAATACTAATATGGTATGGACTTAGAATGCCAAATGAAAGAATATCAAAGAAGATATTGGAATGGGAAATAGAAGGGCCAAGGAGAAAGGGACGACCTAGAGAGAAGTGGATAAATGGCGTTCAATGGAACATGAAACAAAGGGGTCTGACAGGGATGCTGAGGACCGGGAAACTTAGGAACTAAAACTTTCTTGTGTGTGGCGGAAAACCATTATATTGTGGATCAATTCCGAAATAAAAAAATAGATATTCTGAAGCGGTTCCTATCCATTAGACCATATAGCTTCATATATGAAGACATTTTATGCTCTACATTTTAATTCTAAACCACTGTCCAATGCTGCTGCTTACTTTGATACCGGAAGCGATGACCCACATAAATGGTGAGTGACGTAGTGGCTGTTCACAAGACTTTTGTAGCACTGTGACGAAAAATTTGCTTTGTATTTAGAATTTTAAAAAACAGCCTTTTCTGATTCCAATTTTTATTCAGTACCGTTCTTACCAATGCTCATAAATTTAATTCAGTTACCGAACCATGGAAGAGTAAATAAAGATAATTATGTGGAACTGCACCACATGGCACGATGCATTAGAAAGAAATCCATTCAGTTTTGTTTGGGAATTGAGCCACAAAAATAATTGTACAAAAAACTTTTGGACTTCTGAAATTCTTCAAAAGCTTAACAGCCAGTGAGAGAAACAAAAATAAGCCTAAGGCTTCGATGTGGTAAAATAAACAGATGTTGTTTTGGTTTCCAGTCCCAATAAGTCTGTAATCAAAGTTTTTCTTGCAGTAAAACAGTGAGTGCAGACCCAAAGGAAGAATTCAAGCTTTTTCAAAAAAAAAAAAAAAAAAAAAAAAAAAAAAAAAAATCCCGAACATCATAAAAGAAGCACAAAAATTTTACAATTATGGAAAGGCAATATGGGTAGGTAAGTCTAGTAGAAGGCGATGTAGTTACATTTCCCTTATTTTGATTACTTTGGACCTTTCTGCTTAATTCGTCAACCTGCATCCTTTAATAAATTAGTGAATGTGCATTATAGTGGACAATGGGATTGAAAAGATTAGATAAAATAAATGAGAAATTTTGAGATTAATGTTTTCAAGTAAACTACACGTATAATCCACTTTTGCAACTTTAAAAACATTAATGTTGATTTTAACTGTAAAGCATCGCTTGATTTTATATTACACCTATTTTAAACAGACTCTACAAAATAAAAGCGTTAGGAAACGTCACAGAGAGCAAGTTGTGTGCCTTACTTTCCGCAAAGCTCTTTTAATCTGGATAAGAGGAGATTTACGTTTAAGTGCTAATGACAAAGATGATTTAAAACGAAATAGTTTCAAAATCTCTGATCTAAAGTGGGGTTCGGAACCTTAGTCGTAGGTTTTACTGAAGTCGGTACTTTTTATTTTACCTTAGGTTTCGCAGTCTATTAAGCTCCTAAATACGTTCACAGAAATTAGCTCTGATAACAACTTTGTGAGTACAGGTACAAGTATTTAAACAGACAACCTGAAAGCGCTTGTCATATTTATTTTGTCACGTTTTTTCTTCTGCGTGCTTTATTTAAAAAGCAAACAAAAGGCGAGTCGATTCACGCCACTAGTAATTCATGTTTTGGCGTTTATGTCCAAATCAATATGAAATACGGCAGCTGTTTCCCATGGATTTATCGGATACTGCCATGAACGTTCGCTACTCGTGTTATAAAATGTTTTATTTTACCAAGGGAGGCTAATGTGTTTGTGAAAGAGCAAGCTAAGCGACTTCTACGAGTGTGTTCATTCTTGTTTGTGTTACAAAGACAAATGCGCTTTACATACTTACCATAAGGGCAAGCAAATAATGTTGACAGTGATATATGATCATTTGCATTTACTTATGTCAGCTAAAAGCTTTCGGCTTTGTCTCTAAATCATCTTGAAGATACACATACATTTATACAGCAAAACAAAATATGTGAAACAAACATACGACTTCCTGTGACTATTGTCGCAGATATTTTTCAAATTATTCATGCTTAAGTTTATTACTGTGCACACGCTTGGTTAATTATATGCTCGCCAGAAACAAGTTTAAATCATGACATGGTGGCGATATTAACATATACAAAACATTATACGCAGGTACATTTGGAAGTTACATAAGAAAAGAGTACCAGTTAAAATATGGAAACTTTTAACCGAGCGGCAGTGAATATTTCGGAAATATTTAATGCCACAAAAAAGAAACAATGGATGTGTTATATTGATTTTACTCTTTATGAATTATTATGATTTAGTTTTAAAATTATTTACAAACTTATCTTCTACAGAAGTTCGTTATGTCAATCGATATAATTGTGTGTATAAATGGCTTCATTGTATATTTGGTCTCATAGAGGACGCTGAAGTGATAGTTAAATCTTTAGAAACCGGATGGCTATATGTTGGAGTTGAAATTTTACATATTTATTACATCATATGAAACAAATGAATAGTTTAAAAAGTTTGAATAAAGACGATTATCTGCAAATGGCCAATGTCAAAGAAAGTTGAACCCAATTGTGTGTTTTAATGACATCTACATTTTGAAGTTATTATCCAAACTTTATGATTTAACAGTTGTACAAAATACTATCGCGAATCCATTTTTACGACTGGCGGCGTACGCGCTAAAAGGGTTTGCGGGAGCGATAACAGACGGATAGTGTATAGATGTGTTTTGGACTCGCGACCTCCGCGGGATGAGGTGTTAGGGACAGGGGAACCGTTGTCCGGTTACGCAGCGAGTGAGCAATACAGTAAACATTCAGCAATCACCTGCAGAAAGTCACGTAGCCTACTTGCAGCAAGATGCAAAACTAGTTCAGTGCAGTAAGATTTGCTAGTCTTCTCACCATGTCTGAAGATCTTAAGAAATTTAAGGTTGTGCATTCGGAAAGGCGTTAAATTATAAGTAGCGTTATAGCTAAATGTGATGAAGAAGCTTTGAAAAAACAGTATTCATATCCAGTGTCACAGCTACACAACGGGCTGCCACTTGTGTAATAAGTAGGCTGCATGTTATCTTCCCAGCGTTTCTATCTGTGCGCGACTCGTATATCATTACGTTACCTTGTCTATACGGGTGTATGTCTGTAGTGAACGCATTCCTTCCAGAGTTCATAAGGCCAGAACATAACAATATCACGGAGATAAAGAGCCTGCATAAGCAGATAAACATAGCGCGGAGATAAAAGGAAGATAAAGTGAAGTAAATGGAATATTCTGGTGAATCTTCATTGTCTTACAGAAAATTCGATTTCTTGTTTGTTACAGAATATTCCGTAAATATCTAGTGTCATCAGTAGTGGTATATATAAGAGGCGACACGCCAGTAAAGTTGTTGTAAACAGAGACGTAACGAGAGCTGTAACTGAAACTGGTGTATTTGAAAAGTGAGCTCTTTGTTGTGGTCATAGACCTTGGAAGATTGTAATTGTGTATGTGACGTAATACTGCTACTGTAAGTGTATTTCTACGCAAATAAAGAACGATTTGAATTCCTGCAACTTGGACTTTTAATTCTACGAACTCACAAAGTCACAATATGCAACATCCATTGAGAATGAGACGGGTTCACAGGTTTTGGCATAAAAATCAAGATACACATTTTATTAGTCTTGCAAATATCAGCATTGTAAAGGTAATTGTAATATCATGTTAAGACGCATTTTTAAGAAAATAAAAGAGAGCCAACAATTTTCAAGGCAAAGATTAGTTCGAGATTAGAGATTTTCTTGAAAATTTTCCTGTCCTTGAAAACACTGAACTTAATACTAGCTTCGATATGTATCCGATATTTCGTTTTTCAGCTATGCTGCTGCTGCTCTCTCTCTCTCTCTCTCTCTCTCTCTCTCTCTCTCTCTCTCTCTCTCTCTCTACATACCCACGCACGCACAGCAACAGTAGACATTTTGAAGAAAGTCTAATATATGTAATTTTGATTTACATTTTCATTTTAGCCATATTCTGTAGCTTTTGCAAAGTTTGGTTATTGGAAAGTTTGGAGCATTCAATTATTCCAAATTAGCTTAAAGTAAACGCTTTTCAAAATTAACTGTAATAACTAGGTTTCGGACATGACTGTACGTTAACTTTTATTATACGTTGTTTCCAAGCAAGCGGAGAGGAGAGAGGCACCAATCTCGTGCGCTACTGAGTTTATGAATAGATGGGGGGAGGGAAGTCGCAGTGAAATTGTGCGCACGTGACTATTTTCTAGTCAAGGTGCAACGAAATAGCAACAGTGTCAGAACCCTAGTAATGAGAAAAACCATAAAAGGCGGAAACATAGGTAATGTACTAAAAGGGGACGATAGTCGAAAAAAGTTGATAGTGATGGGAAAGACCTAAATTTTATGATTAGGTAGAAGTGGGAGAAAAAGAATTATTTAATAAGCAGCTGGATGTGGTTGGTCCTGGTTTCACGTCTCTACACAAACACTCTAACGGCCAGCGGGAGTGTAGCCGCTGGCACCCAGGAGTTGGGCCTTTGTATTGGCAAATGCAGGTATATGTCCTACATATGCTAAGCCGTTGTCTGCATGTATGTAGAAGTTACTTTCGCCACTAGAAAGCATTGTCCAATTGACGCCATGCCACTGTCCAACTGACCCTATCTCCACAGCACAGAAAGTGTGCATGGCAATGCTGTGATGATATAAGAGGTAACCTGGACAGAGCACACACAATTTCAATCCTACCGCAAGTGGACGGTTTCAATAGCTTGCTGATACTCTGGGTGCTAAAAGTACCCAGATCGCTTCCCTGGATACCCTTCAGGCACCCACCGATGGTCGTGCATCGATTCAGACGCGCGCCTGAACAAAGTAAAGAAACTGGTCTGCAAATGTGGGTGTTCCTTGGATCACCGCTGAAAACCCTGACGCACACTTAGGCACATGTGCAGCTATTTGCCGTTAGGTCCATCCATCTACGTGCTGGTGAACAATTCGACTTTATTCAAATAGATGTGGCTACAGCTGTGCGACAGGTTTACGTTCGCGTAGTGTTGCCTGGTTATACCCTAGAGCGTCCTTTGACACCACCGTTCAACTATTATGGTACATCAGTAACCGCTTATAGAATCGACACAGAGGTCATACAGACACATCTGTGCAGTGTCATCTGTTGCCAGCTGACCGCCACACATAAATCACCAATACTACAATCCTCCAATATCAACAGATGGAACACAGTCCTTAGAGGTTTTGCAATTTTTCCCTCCAGTGGAAATTATTTACTTAAGGGGAGATTAAAAGCTCTATCCCTCCAATGTTAAAATTGCTAACTTAAGGTGCACTTTTTTTCTGGAACTACTATAGACATCAACGTGAAAGTATTACTGCTGTTTCAGGCAATGCTTTTACATAAGTATGTGGGTCTATATTTTTATATAAGGTCTATTTATGTAAATGTTAACACTTTTTCTAAAATTGTTCTTTTATCTACTATACAAAAAAGCAATTTAAACAATCTCACTGAACCACACAAAAGTAGACCCACAACTCTGTTATAGTTTGCTTGATATGTGTTGAAAATTTGAGATATTTATCTTTCATAGTTTCTGAGAGAACTGTACCTTTGTAACAGAAAATGTATTTTTACGGTCATATTAAAATGAAGAAAACAACTAAAGAAAAACTCACTTTTAAAATTCAAATGTTTACTTCTTTTTGCCGCACAGGCAGCGGCTATCTTAGCTATTGTGGTCCAATCGCTGCAGCGTAAATTCCGCTATAAAATGAGCTAAATTCCATATTTTTAACTCAATTGGTTAAAAATTTATGATTTATTTTTCTGAAATGATGAAAATGAGGGTCCGATGCAGCGTATTTTAAAAAAAATATAGTAAAAGTATTTCTAATGCGTTTCTAACACTAAACTATATATGAAAATGTCAAATAATAATATAACCCTAAAACAGAAAATGTCATTTTGTGACCCAATTGACCTTTCAGTCTTCTGACATCTGAGTTACATGGCTGAAATATGTGCAACTTAGTTTAGCAACGTGTTTTTACAGAATGATGTAAAATCACAGTATTTATGGCAGAGGAACAGTCTAATCTTTACCTATGTTAGGTAAAGGAAGATTTGCATTCCACCCACTTATTCAATACTGTCACAAATGACTGTATTAATTACACTCTGGTGACTCAAGTAGTAGGTGTGACGTCACTCCCTCCCCTCCTTTATGACTGGATGAGTGGTCTTTGGGCGATGGACGCTCTCTCTTAAATTAACTCTTGGTGGAGCAACATGTAACTGTAGGCGACTCCACTTCTGGACAGGTAAATGGCCGTTATGGCTGCCTTGTAATCTGCTTGTTGTAGTAAATATTCTTATTAAGTGAATTCCACATTTAATTAGCCTTACCCTACCTTTGTGGAAATGAAACCTTTATAGAAAAACCCCAAACTCTCGCTAAAGCATGTAGTTCCGCTCTGAGTGTTTGCTCCCGTGTTCGACCTGACCACGTGTTCCTTAATTTTCACAAACTAAGATCAGGTCGTCACATATTGGTGGAGGCGCCGGGTATAATTTTTTTAAAGGTTCATTCTGAAAATTAAGGAACACGTGGTAAGGTCGAACACGGGAGCAAACACTCAGAGCGGAACTACATGCTTTAGCGAGAGGTTGGGGTTTTTCTATAAAGGTTTCATTTCTACAAAGGGAGGGTAAGGCTAATTAAATGTGGAATTCAATTAATAAGAATATTTACTACAACAAGCAGATTACAAGGCGGCCATAACGGCCATTTACCTGTCCAGAAGTGGAGTCGCCTACAGTTACATGTTGCTCCACCAAGAGTTAATTTAAGAGAGAGCGTCCATCGCCCAAAGACCACTCATCCAGTCATAAAGGAGGGGAGGGAGTGACGTCACACCTACTACTTGAGTCACAATAGTGTAATTATAACAGTCATTTGTGACAAATTTTGAGATCCAATGAATATATAAGGCATTAAAAAGGTATATATTATCGCTTGGAATATTATTCACTTGTTATATATCAGTTAACCAAAGCGAAAAAAAAAAATATATATATATATAATTTGGTTACTGTAGCTTTGACGAGTTTCAAAAACTAACTCCTATCCATATTTTCAACCCCATACTTATAACTGCATCCATTTTTGTGTGTAAGAGGCTTATATGTTCATGACCTTTCTACACCAATTCGTGTGCACAAACGGAAAACAATGTAGCCGCACTGTTTCGTGGTAGAGTAATCAAGCGTTCTACCTTTTCAGTCCAAAGGCTCTGGGTTTGATTCACGACTGATGGGAATGTTTACTTTTAGTTAAAAGTAATTCCCTATCCTGCACTAAATCTGGAAGTGTAACGAGGTTTTTATGAATAAAATGAACTTCGAAAAGTACAATGAATATATGTAGAAGTTAAAGGAAGCTACACAAGCAAAATAATTAAACAATAATAATTAGATAACAAAGAAATAAAAATCGCAGTTCCAGTCCATTGCAACTTTCTAAATATTAATAACTCTAACGCTATCATAAGTCAACGCACTGTCCTCTCTGATACAAGAAAAAGAAATGCTAAGAAACAAGGAAATAGCTACTTGGTGCTCACCGCCCCCCTAAAGGGTAGCGGAATAAAATTATGAAAGAACATATATCTGCCAATAAATATATCAGAAACCATAGGGGCTTTTTGGACAGTGAATGATGCGAGGCTATTAAAATGATAAACGTTTATGGACTAGATCCGTGCTAGGCAGATCTCAGTACGGTATCCTCTGTCGCGGATGTTGAAGAGAATTGGAAACACTTGATCTTGCGATCATCTCCGCATGAACTCGCATCATCACAAATAAGAGCTTTAATAGCCGAAGAACTATGCAGCAAGAACTTTAGTGTCTACAAAGGAATATTCCACATTGCAACAAATGATAGTACCAATAGGATAAACGTAGTAGCATTCAACATAAAAAGGGCTATATGATTTGATTATATCGTTCGGTTTGAACATTATCTGGTCAACCTGAGAAAGTTCAGAGAAAAGCAACAGATCTACCACTCATCATTACATAAACAAAAACATAATTTTGTAAGCAGAATCCACGGAATATTATCATCGCTGCAATGTGTAGATTGTTGATCATTTAAACATCATTTACCTACATACCAAGTTGTACTTATCTTATTTAATTCTTACACATTTGCTCCTATAATATTAATTAAAATAGTTATTATCAATATTTTCTTCAATAGATGGTGTGATGTATTCAAAATAGACCACGTTTACATTTCTTTAGAAATTAATTTCTCCTACTTATATATGACATTTTCCCCACCGTAACAAAAGGCAAATGGAGGAAATTTATTATTATTATTATTATTATTATTATTATTATTATTATTATTATTATTATTATTATTATTATTATTATTATTATTATTATTATTATTATTATTATTATTATTATTATTATTATTATTATTATTATTATTATTATTATTATTATTATTATTATTATTATTATTATTATTATTATTATTATTATTATTATTATTATTATTATTATTATTATTATTATTATTATTATTATTATTATTATTATTATTATTATTATTATTATTATTATTATTATTATTATTATTATTATTATTATTATTATTATATAAACAATTTAAACAACAGAATTTGAAACAAACAGGTGATTACTCTAGGTTAACAACACAGACATTTATCATTGTCATAAGAAAACTCCACAATTTCCTCCATATATATAACTGGTCAGTATCGCCTCAGAAAAAGTAGTTTTGTTACCGATTTTAAAAACAAAAGTCACACATGTAAATTACGTTAAAATAGGTGTGGAGTAAAACAAAAGTCGAAGGGAAAGAGAGATCGAGAGAATTGAGTAAGAAAAAGTGTTTAGAGAGGCAGAAAAAAGCGAAGATCGGCTGGCTCCGTAGCTCAGTTGGTAGAGCACCTGCCTGCCGTGCTAGGGGTCCCGGGTTCGATTCCCGGCGGTGGGGTGGGGATTTTTCTCCGACAACATAATTCCTCATCTTCCCGAGAGTCTGGAAGAATGAATGGGAGTGCGAATGTGTGCGTGATCTAATGGTTAAAACTCAACGAATACGAGTTAACATCTTCGATATGTTTCAAAGAAGAACGGCTACCGATATGAACATAAACAAATGAAAGAGAAGACAGTGACAGAGGTAGAGAATAGCTGCTTGTATTAAAATTACTGAGCATCGCTGTTTGTTCATTGACAGGTCTGAAAATTCTTAATCTGTAAAGCTTTGTGCCGTAGATTCACCTTTTTGACTATGTGCCTTTTTAGCGCCAGGGAGTAGAAGAGAGTTACAGCAGAAGAAGCGGAACTGAGAATTTCATTTCAAATACTTCTTACAGAGCTATAAATATGTCTATTCTAGTCACTTTACCTAGAAACTGGTTACAATTAGCATTACCGTGTGATCAGTACTATTGCTTTTAGAAACGACACAGTGCTTGCTTAATGTCATTAGCTTCAGGGTTAGTCTATCACTGAATGTCAATGTTGAAGCAGCCTTAGGCTCAAATATTCTGGAATGGGAGGGGGCTGATGGTGCTGAGAGAGGAGAGATGTCCTGCAGTGTAACGAGTCTGCTCCCGACAGCTCCCCTGACTCGCTAATTTGATTTCATGCCATTTGCACATGAGGAAGGTAGCAGTAAACATACCATGTCAATATAAACGGAACGTTTTGCTTCCATCCAACTAGCGATATTTTCAATGAATAGTATGTGACATATATCATTTGATAATGACTGGAGAGAGAATGAGAGAGATAACGTTTCACAAAACAACATACTTTCTACATTTGCGAGAGATCACACACGTTGCCATTGGCGATAATTTTATTGCCTTTTCAGCTGAGTCTTCGTACACATAGAAACCTACTGTTACTTTTTCCATCACTTATTTAAGACAATGGAAGCAATAGTTATAGAGGTGTAAGTTTGCTCTGTGCACCATAAGATACATATGCAAAGATAGTAAGCGCCAGACTAAATAAAATATCTGACACAATAGTTTTAGATGCATAATCAGGGTTTAGAAAAGGAAGACGCTGTATGGACAATATATTTGTACTGAAATATAAATAAATAAATAACTGAAAAACGTAGAGAATACAACTTGGAAACACATATTATTTGTCGTCTGTAAAAAACCACTTGATAAGGTATCAAGGGCAAAACTATGGGATACCCTAAAGAAGAAAGGAATACCATTGCACTTAATACAAAACATGCATAAAGGAATAAAGATTAAAATAAACCGCGAGAGCCATTTACAGAAACAGGTGGAGTTAGACAAGGTTACCTTTTTCAACCTTACTTTTTCATGTTTACATGGACGAAATAATACGATTAAGGATAAATAGGACTACAGGAAGAGTTAGGTTAGAGAACACAAATGTGAAAACTATTTTATTTGCAGACGATGATATCCTGCTGACAAAAATTGAAGATGAACTGCAAAAGATGACATATATATTGAATAAAATTGTATAGCATTTTAATATGAATATATCAACAGAGGTAACAAAAATAATTATATTTAAAGATGTAAACCCAGTTCGCTTCTAGCTAGTACTGAAAAATAAAATTCTGGAACAAGTATCAACATTTAATTTTCTTGAGTGCAAAATATCATAACTAAACACATTTAACTATATAACTGGAACATTAGGAAGGGTATTAAAAAGCAAGGCACGACCAGAATCTAAATTGAACTGTGTAAGTGCATGACAATAACTACAGTCACATATCTGAAATGTGAACTAACACAAACCAACACCTGACAAAAAAAAAAAAAAAAAAAAAAAAAAAAAAAAAAAAAAAAAAAAAAAAAACAAGCAGCACAAATGAGGTTCTTGAGATGTATAGCAGGATATACAAAATTAGAAAGAAAATGTAAGTATTCGTAAAATGTTAAAAGTAGAGAAACTAAATAATATGATTAAGAAACATAAAGAAAATTGGAAGTTGCAGTGATCGTTAGAGAGAATGCCAAACAATACAATACCTAAAGTAGCTACAAATTTTAAGTCACAAGGTAGAAGGAAACCAGGAAGACATAAGAAACAATGGTATCAACAATTGCGAGTCGAAACGGGCTGAAGTCCAAAAAGCCCGTGAAAAAGAAGAATATAATATATTCAACGAAAAGCCCAGTATGTAAAATCTTAAAGCCACTTCTACAGATATGCCTACTGTGCGAAGTACCTGAGATTTCATAAACATTTTTTCTATTGTGACTTTGTGGGTTCGTGGAATAAAAAGTCCAATTTCACCACTCAACAATGTTCTTTATTTCTACCGACTTACAGTTTAACACTTGCCAATTACACAAAATTGCGTACTGCACACAATTACAATTTACCAGTTCGTCCGTTACAACTTCACTTGTGCTCGCGATTACATAAACTCCGATGCGTTCACAGTTACGTACAGTCTTCCGTTGCACAATCCTTTCGTTCATTAACACGTCACTGACTAACCCTTACACCAAGAACTGCGACTGTCTTCTCGCTCACACTCACTAACCAACTGATTGACCAACTCAACACCTGACTAACTCACTCTGTCTGTCTGTAACCCTCCTTATATCGGAATATCGCCGGTTTCTGGTGTTTACAAGATTGTTCTGGTGACAGAAAGATCGAGAACCAGGTGGAAGGAAAACAGACGCACAATTATGTTTCTTTCCGACCACTGGCTGTCACCACTATAAGACAAACGAGGGAAGGGCGTGGCTAACCGAGCCTCCCCCCTGCCTTCCGTTCGCAGCTGGTACAGGGTGCTCCAGCAGTCCCCGTTACACTGCTCCCTCCTCAAAGCTGTTCGCCCTCGAACAGCCCCATCGTAGCGTGCGAGGCGGTCCAGGTGTACCACCAGCATCTGCCCGGAGTCTGAGCCAGAAGTAGCGCTGCCGTAGTTTGTGAATCATTCGGTTCGCTCCCAGGTGTCCTCCTGAAGTACCGGCGTGCACTTCCTCCAAGACTTCCGGGACCTTGCTCCGGGGAAGTACCAACTGTCCTCTCTGCGCCTTCCCATCGGGTGACTCCCATACCCGGAACAGCACGCCCACTCTGGTCTTCAACGAGTCCCATTTTGCCCAGTGCAACTTGTAGGTGGCGCTCCTCGGTGCGATGTCCTCCCAGGTTGGTCTCGTCCCTGCGTCCACTTCCCTCAAGAGTGGCCCCAAGTCTGCGTCCGCCAGCTGCTCCCTCCTCAGGCCTGCGCTATCCCAGCCTTCAGCAGGCACTGCCACAACTACTCGGACTGCTGCGGCACGCTCCTTCTCTTCCACTCTTGTGCGCTCATGGCCGTCCTGGATCTGCGATAGGACACCTCCAATGCAATGGTCGCTGGCGTCGGTGTCCCCAATGAAGGCGCCACCCGGTTGTGGGAAACCCAAAATTGAAGCACTGCACAGGGTCCCCTTCGGGTGCTGGAAAGCGTCTTCGGCGTCCTCCGTCCACACATAAGGCCGGTTTTCCTCCGTCAGGCGGGTGAGGGGTGTTGCGATGTTGTCGGCCTTTTCCTCTAAATCATTAAGGCGGTCGTCTACTTGACCCTTCCGTTTGCCCAGGTTCGCGACGTCATCCCCCACGCCGGCCAACCGTTCCTCAAACTTGGCGGCGAGAGCCTCGTTCGCCACCTTCATTTCGGTAGCCAGACCGTCATTCGCTGCTCTCATTTCCGTGGTTAACTCGGCCTTCATTTGTTCCATCTTCTCGGCGATGTTGTTTGCCGTCTTCATTTGTTTCAACTCTGCGGCGATGTTCTCCCTAGCCGTCCTGATTAGTTTCAGTTCCGCGGCCAGGTTATTTCTAGTCTCCAGCATCTCTGTTAATTCGGCCTGCATTTCCATCATCTTCTCCAAAAATTTTTCCAATGCCGCGTCCATGGTTGTAATTTTCGGTGATGTTATCTTCCCGCTTCCTGACACCAGTGTGACTTTGTGGGTTCGTGGAATAAAAAGTCCAATTTCACCACTCAACAATGTTCTTTATTTCTACCGACTTACAGTTTAACACTTGCCAATTACACAAAATTGCGTACTGCACACAATTACAATTTACCAGTTCGTCCGTTACAACTTCACTTGTGCTCGCGATTACATAAACTCCGATGCGTTCACAGTTACGTACAGTCTTCCGTTGCACAATCCTTTCGTTCATTAACACGTCACTGACTAACCCTTACACCAAGAACTGCGACTGTCTTCTCGCTCACACTCACTAACCAACTGATTGACCAACTCAACACCTGACTAACTCACTCTGTCTGTCTGTAACCCTCCTTATATCGGAATATCGCCGGTTTCTGGTGTTTACAAGATTGTTCTGGTGACAGAAAGATCGAGAACCAGGTGGAAGGAAAACAGACGCACAATTATGTTTCTTTCCGACCACTGGCTGTCACCACTATAAGACAAACGAGGGAAGGGCGTGGCTAACCGAGCCTCCCCCCTGCCTTCCGTTCGCAGCTGGTACAGGGTGCTCCAGCAGTCCCCGTTACACTATGTAACACAAAAGGAGAAAAAGAAGACAGAAGTATCTGCGTCCTTATAGTCAGGCCTTCGCCTGATAACAGGGCCCACCTCAAAAGGAATACTAGACAATAGATGGGAGAACGACAAATAAATAAAATACCAACATTTGCTTACACATTATTATGAAAGGAATTCACAAGATTTCAGTTTTACGATATGTTATAGTTACACATGTTTTGCTTCTGTATCGACAGCATTTTCTAAGTTCGAAACCCAAACTCAACGAGCATAGTACACCAAACACCGATTTCGGAGTTCTCAATATTAAAAGAAAGTTAAAGCTCTGTATGCCCACCAAATTTAAACTCAGATAAAACTTACCAAGAGTCATATTAGACATCCGTTTTGTTCAAACCGTACAAGAAAATGCTGATAGTGAAACTTTAATTGCGAAATTGCTTTTATTAACGGCACTTTATCATTGACAATTAATGAACTAAAATTCTATTTTTCAAGTTTATGACGACTTCATGTAAACATAAAACATAAAATCAACGTGGATGGTAGCGTGTCTGCATGACGTTCAAGAGGTCCCGAGTTCGAATCTTGGTTAGGGTGAGTTACCTGGATAAGGGTTTTCCGGGGTTTTCCCTAATCCTGAAAGATGAATGTCAGGTAACTCTAAGCTGCATGGACCCCGGACTTATTTGAGCATCATTTCACCCATTTCATTCATCGTTCGATATGACTTGAGGTTGGAGGACGTAAATTAAAAAAAAAAAAAAAGACCTAAGAAACTAGAAAACAATTATAATTGTACGAGAATGCTGTGACATATTGTAAAGGCTAAATGTCTTTTGAATATCATTTTCCATGTGAGTAACCTAAAAAATAGATCATCGTGCCTCCATATACTGAACAATATCAGAACTTTCAACATAGCTATCTTCCAAAATGAGATCACGTTAGTTTATTAATTCAACCTTATCATAATAAACTAACTCTAAAGTGCGCAGTTACTTCAGGGTTATAAGAGTATACGAATTGCAGTAATTTTATGATTATGCAAAAGTTCTAAAAATGTACTTTAACTCTGCCAAAGATAAGTAAAAGACAAGTCACAATGAATGCACATACACTGCTGTCCACGAAACTTCTATAAAAAGATTTCATTTCTTTCTTGCGTTATATTTCTCAGCGAAAAATTCTGTACGATGAAGAACTCGTTTGGTCTGCCTCGGAGCACATATCGACAAGCGAACGTTTTATTTCTCACACTTTGCTAGAAGGGAAAGGTTGGTTGAATTTCGAGTGCTGCTCGTTAAAACCCCCGGGTGTATCTCTCTGTGAACACCCCTACAGGCTCACCCTTCTTTCCGCGTACAATAAGATTCCGCTACAGAATATATCTTATACATCTCCTGTTTTATAGTGCCCTTCGGCCGTTAACGCGGCTAGAATTCCATCGTCTCTTTTCTGGCGTACAAAGAATTGCAACTATTCATTCTCTAGTTTCTTTGTATCTACTTATTCAAATCGGACTATTACTTTCTACTCTTTAAAATAAGAACGCGCTCTATTAATTCTTTATAACAAGTAATATCATTCTAAAGGATTTTAAAATAGATACTGCAAACATTAGACACAATAGTATTTTTACTCTTTACATCATAGTACGCGGAGAACATCAATACTTCGTGCTTCAAAGAACACTAGTAAGTGTTTTTTTTACCATATTTAGTGTGTACGAATATTCCATTTCAAATCATCCAAAATGCGGGGAAAATCTATTCTATATGTTTGAAACAAAATTAAATATGGAAATTAAACTGTTCTTTCACACCAGCAGTGTGTAGGCCAAATGTTTGACAAGTGGTGTCAGACTGAAAAAATTCAATGCCAAGCCGGGATTTGACACGGATCTTACGATTTCTGTCTGGTTCCTCTAACCACTGAGATACTATGGCCAACGTGCCAGTATGACATTAATTTTCCAACAAACTCACATTATCCGGTAAACCACATTTCTTATATACACATGAGACAACTCCATGTATATATGAGAATCCCTAGTGGTTTACCGGAATAATGCGAGTTCGTTGGATGTCATACTGGCACGTTGGTCATGGTAGCTCAATGGTTAAAGCAACCAGGAGACCGACGATACGTGTTCAAATCCTGACTATGGCATTGGATTTTTCAGTCTGGCTCCACCGGTCCAAAATAAAACAGTTTATATTTCTGAACAAATGTGACACAGTGCACTGCGTAAGCTTTGAAATAGTAAACTGCCAAATTTACATTGATTTCTTATTTTTCAGAACCACAAACCAATTACTGCAAGAACATCCACCAGAGTAATTTAAAGCAGGCTGTATTATTTATTATCAAAACTGAAATTTCACATTGAAATGGACAATCTAATTCTTTTGAAATTAAGTTTCTTTTGCGATCAAAACCATTTAAAATGTTAAATCATACATTATTTAATTATATTTGTATCTATAATTTAAAAATATGTAAATATTTTTACGCCTGATTATTATGAAAGGGAACATGATTTAGATCGCCTTCATATTATAACATAATATATTTAATAAACGCACTTTGAAATATGTGTTTACACACTCTTAATGCCCGCCTTGGTAGCGTGGTGGTAGAGTGTCTGCCTCACGCTCAAGAGGTCCCGAGCTCGACTCTCGGTCAGGGTGAGTTACCTGGATAAGGTTTTTCCGGGGTTTCCCTTATCCTGAAAGATGAATGCCGGGTAACTAAGCTCTATGACACTGGGATCACTTGAGCATCATTTCGCCCATTCCATTCATCGTCCGATATGACTTAACACTATTTATATAACAATATAAATAAATAAAACAAACGACGCAAGCTAATATGACTATTCGAATATAACATTAGAAACACTTTTAGCAGAAATACAAATGTTGCTGCTAAATAGAAGACATGCCTGTAGAGTTAAGGTGCCCACTAACCGTTTTATATTATTCGAAATAGTCATTTTTAGAGATAATCTTTTTGTACCTTCTACAAGAAAAGGCTAAAATAATATTTATCAAAACGCAGAGAAACTATTTGCTTTATGAGAAAGTCACTTTTAAGGATATTCTTTGTAAAGCTAATTTAAAGTAATATCGAGTAGTACGTTATTCCTTCCAAAGCAAAGTTAGCTATTTCTCTATTGGTTATTTACAGTAAGCCGAAGTACTGTCGGCCCAGCACAAGAAGGCAAGGCAGAAGAATGTGTAATGTGATCACTTTTGCTGTGTTTATGCTCGCCTTCCGGATATGATATGGATACTAGGTAGGTTCACATTGTTGTTACGTAACTAACTCATGCATAATACCTATCACTGCAGTTACTGAAACGAGCATTAGATCTGGAAGCATGGGTGACTCATATGCACTCTCATATACTCATTTCGTAGTGAACAGATCCACTACCAAAGCAGATAAACAGTCCAAGCTTCTCTCCCCTTCATTCCTCTCTTGCCTTCTTGTAGTGGGCAGACATTACTCCATTACAGTTTGACTTTTAAAAGATACGCAAGCAAGACTTTAGCAAGCTGTTCTAAGAATTCTTCCAAAAGGAAGACGAGAATTTGCTCCTTATCAATGAACAGCTTATTTCTTTTATACAAAAGCGACAGTCCCATGTCAGTGGATATGCTTGCATGTAAAAGAATTCCTGTGGGTCAAAATTCTGGCAAATCGGCGAAATTGATATGAACATGTCAATTAACAAAGTCGTTAATGATAGCATATTGCGATACTTATCTATACGGAACGAGGAAAGGTTTGAAAAAACGAGGCGCTTGCACCGAGTTTTTTTCAATTCTCGAGATTCCATTATGTGCTTACCACATGTGTATTGCGCATTATTTTTTTGCAGTATGTGTATTTATATCCATCTGAATTTTAGTAGTTAAGATATTAGCTGAAATATTCATAAATATAATTGATGATAAATGTTAGACTTTAGAACGTTCATCGCCTATATGTGTTGCTATGGAGAAATACTTACCGCATTGTACGGGAATGTCAACTTACGATACATAGCACAATGACAGTATGTATGGAATATTAGTTACATAGTGCAACAATTATTTAAAAGAACTCACATGTGAAGACCCTACAACGGAGTGAATGTGTGAACAACTTATTTGTTTTTGAAGTGGGCTAGTACAGTTTAAATGTGTATATTTTTGTTGAGGTGAGATAACTCGAACTCTTGTTTATGTTTCGAGAGTTGAGAGGATAAAGAAAGGGTATATGCTAGTCAACATTGCAGCACCCACGTGAAGAAACAGATGATCTTCACGTATCTTCTTTTAAAAATCAGACTGTATATTAAAAGATTTTCTAACGGATTTCATACAAATGTCTCTTTTGAGGTTCCCTGGGCTCCCAAAAATATCATTTTCAGTAAAAGATCAGTGCACATATGTGCAGATGCAACCGAGCGGGATGGCCCAGGATGGCCCGCATTCGGGAGATCCGATTTCGATTTTCGTGGCCTATCTACCTGACCCATGGGACTTTTCGGGGGCTTTCCGCCAGGCGAATGCTGGGTAGGTTAATTACATTCCCGCATTTCCTGTCTCTCAATTTCATCTCTATTATCATCTCTCATCTGGTGGTCTCTTTCAGGGTAGAAGTGTCGACGGATGTCTTGTCGGTGCATGGTAGGATAATATGCCCTGAATAAAGACATTCTACTTTGGTAGAACGGTTGTCGGTCTTCGAAACCGGTCTCGTGGTGGAGCTGTTCCCACCACTAAAGGGTGGGAGGTCGGTTGTCCTGACTTGCCGGAGAGTTTTCATCTAGTAAAATGTAGGGATCTTGCCCTCCTCACTGCCACAGCTCCTTGTGATGGCCACCTTCTGTCCTCTCGCCTCATCCTTCCTGCCGGGGATGCCCCCTAATTGGCAGTATAGGTACAATAGACCGAGTCTATTTTATCCCCTCCGAATCCCCTCCGTAAACGTAATTCAGTCCAGTTCAGTCCATAGATTCATGTGTGTGTGTGTGTGTGTGTGTGTGTGTGTGTGTGTGTGTGTGTGTGTGTGTGTGTGTGTGTATGCACAACATAACTCAAAAACAAAATGATTGTGTTTAAGTCAAATCTTGCAAGGATGTGAAACGAATCTGCCTTCCTGGACCTTCGTTAATTACGATTTCTTCTTAAACATCTCTAACTGTTTGGTTTAAAATATCTCGTTTAGGATGCGAGTGTGACGAATAATGTTAACATTAATGCGAGAAACTAACTCTGACTAGCTTCATAGCTTGAAAAGTTGCACACAGTATTGATATCCGTTTTCTTACTGTTTCCTGGGTTTTGCTCTACCATTTTCGTTACATTTTTTTACACATTTCAGTAGAACAATATTACTCTTGTCTTTTTGTGTTACACATTTGCTTTAGTCACTTGGCCACGGGATAAGCCAATTCAAGTTGTTTCCTACAATACCAATTGTTATTTCTTTGCCAATAAAGATTGTCCTCTTTTCTGCCTCTATTGTAATGCTGTCCTGTTCTGCTATCTCTGCCGGTTCTGTGGTTATAGGGTTAATCCAACCAACATACGCCCTGTGTTACGAGCACGACAAACCGTGCACCTCTCATCATGACCTAACTGCTCAGGGAAGTGTAATGGCTAGGCGGTATGGGTTCTACTTTTGTCTCCGAGGAGGGTACACACTACCACCGATTACAGGGGTCAGTGAAAAAGATGGCAACATTTGATACATACTTAACTGCCAGTCCCCATGGAGGTGACCAGCTTTGGTGTTTCGTGGAGGAGGGGATCGCGGGTTCGAGTCCTGCCTCGGACATAGCTGTTTATGTGTGCCTAAATACGGAAAATAAACAGAAAAGCAGAGAAATAAATAAGACGATTAATATCGACCTTCTTTACCCCTGCTATGAGAAGTTACAAAAGTAGATAATCTATACAAATAAACGACACACAAATGCTACACTTACTAGAAAAACTGTAGGCAGTAGGCTATGCATGGGCAGGTTAATTATTTATTAAATGTATTATTGCTATATTGGTCTCATTCCCCACTTTTAACTATGCAACTATGAGATAGTAACATTGGGTAATTTTGGCTTTTTTATTTCAGAGGTAGATCTTTATTGATATCAAATATTTCGGGGATGCCTTCCAACTTCTGAAACAACTTCATATGCATTTGGGAATGACAATAATTTATTTCTAAGTTGCGAGACAAAATTAAACATTACACAAATTGTTCTAAGTGGCTTCCTGCTCTCAAGAGCGGAAATATCCACTGTAGAAGTCGCATAAATAAAGTACTATAAATGTCTCCAGATGAAGAAATCTATTGGATTCAAGTATGAATATCGAGAAAGTCATGCAATGTATCCCATCCGTTTATGCGGAATCTTAACATTCAATAAATTCCTATTTGACTAAAATGAGCTGATGTGAAAAACCATATGTGTTGGACAACATCCAGAGGCATTTCATCAATTAAATGATGTATTAAAATAGTGAGATAAAATTTTTGGAATATTTAAACAATACTGTAGCTCTGAAAGATTAGACTTCCAAGCGGATTGTTACCACTTGACCCCATATTGTCTTGTAGGCTCAGATTTTTCTGGAGTTGTTTGTTGTCAATTTGCTAATACATCATCACGGGAAAATGGTGTCCTTCATGGCATAGTTTTTTCGGGAAGGTTCTTCCGATCAGTAGTTGTGGCACTGATTCCTCCAAAGCGCCAAAGCTGAAGACGGGAAGCACCTCCCCAAAAGAATTATGCCATGAAGACCAACAATTTCCAGTGATGATGTATTAGCAACTTCTCTAATGATACTTTATTTTTATTCGAGTATTATGTATTACAGAGCGCTCAATTTATTTCTAGGTGCAACTGAGTCCAATTATTTGTCATAATGAAATATAATTTTTTCTATATAGTATTATGGAGGATGTTACGGGACACCAGCAGACAGTTACAGTACGGTGGTTGTTATTATTGTATTGTCTGTTGTGATGATGATGATGATGATTATTATTATTATTAATATTATTATTATCATTATCATTATCATCATCATTATTATTATATTATTATAATTATCATCATTATTATTAAATTATCATCGTCGTCATCGTTATTATTATTATTATTATTATTATTATTACTATTACTATTATTACTATTACTATTATTACTATTATTATTATTATTATTATTATTATTATTATTATTACTATTATTATTTAGTTGTTCTATATGGCAGATCATTAATAAGACTGTATAGAGTATATTATATATTTATGTTAGCCTATTAATTTCCTAAAAGAAACGGCTGAAAAAGTGGTATGCTAATTACATAACATATACTTATTTAAATACATGTGAACATTGTATGCTTCGATTGCCTCTGAACGTGACTAAGGAGTTGTATGACACTATGGAAAAGCCGTCCCTGAACCTTTGCTTACCCGCCAACAGTTCCGAGTACACTAGCGTGCATGCAGGTAAGGGTCGGCAGCAGCACGCACGCTGATCACTGCTCTACAACCACAACTTAACCTGGGATTCAATCCGCCTAAGTACTTCCGCAGAGGTGTACGACTCACGTGTCAGAGAAGTTGCCTACAAAGTCAGGCGTTTAATCTGATCTTGAGAACCTTCCACCTCCTTGAACAGACGGCAGGCCGCACGGTATGTAATCTACCAAAACCTCTTTGGCACTAAGATTTATTTGGTCAATATCCAAGGTTTGTGGAAGTCGTAAGCGGAGATCTTAATATCATCGCCAACGATACGTACCTTTGTCAATTGTGTGCGTTAAGACTCCCTTCTACTACTGTAAATAAAAATATCACATCACTTCTTGGAATTAATGGCGGCTTTTGGAGGCACGTTGTTTAGTTTAGTGATTAATGTCGTTTCGATTTGAACGCCGTGCTTACTAGACAACTTCTTCATTATGGTTATTACTTGTAATTAAAGCGAGACTCTTTAATTCGGAGAGTATTATTCCAAAATGAAAGAAAAAATGTTTATAGGATTGCAATAAAAATGAACTAATTATTTAAACTAAGTACAAGCTTACGAGTAAGCTCGAGGTGAAAATTCGAGGTGTAAATTAAGTCGAATATGAAAAACTGAAGGAACTTTAAGCTAATTAAATGTTCAATGCTCTAATCCGCAAATATGTGAACTTGTGCTGGGATATCAATTTAGCAGTAAGCACGAAGGCTTTCAATAATATCCATATCTGATGCCTAGTGAATTTTAAATTAATGTTATCTTATTACTTTCTATTTTAGTTAGCTGTGTGTGTTTGTGTGTGTGTGTGTGTGTGTGTGTGTGTGTGTGTGTGTGTGTGTTTGTGTGTGTGTGTTTCTTAGTTTATGAACTCCAATGCTAAGTCACATTGGACGATGAATAAGTCCAGGGTCCATATAGCTTAGAGTTACCGAACATTCGTTTTTTAGGTTAAGAGAAAACCTCGGGAAAAAACCTTATCCAGATAACTCTCCATGACCGATGTTCGAACTCGGGACCTCTTGAACGCGAGGGACATGCTACCATCTACGCTACCGAAGCGGGCTCTATTTTAATTGTCTATAAAGAGTAGAGCAGATGTGCATTTCACCCAAAAATTCGATACCAAGATTTTATCCAAATACGTATTTTCAGAAAGACGAGATATGTCCTCCATGAGTGACCAGGGGACTGACCACGGCCCACCAGCATCTACTACACCCCACTGCAAAGGTTGGGGGACACAGCGGCCGGGGGTAGACCGTAATCCCGAACAGGCTCAGGTTAGTTTACATTTACCTACGTTAGTTTTGACTCTCTGAATGTTACCACATAATATTTTTGGGTAATCCTATAGGGATGTGTTTTTGAAGAGTAAACAAAAGTCGGATAACTGCAAAACTTGGTCAGAATCTCCAAAGGATGAAAACGAAGATTTTCACAATCCAAACTATCCTTTACATGAATTACCTTTCATTTAATTTTATTTTCTGAAATATGGCTTCAATGATTTTGATTGAAATACACATTTTAAGGGCATTTATATGATAAAATTTGTTATAGTAAATTTTAGGGAAATAATATCAAACTTTTGTTCACTTTGAATGAACATCTGTACTCGGGAATCAAGAAATAGAGAAAATGACTCCACAAAAAAGTTAATCTCGTTCAAGTACATTATTTATACAAAAAATGTGGTGTTAACCATCTCCGAAACATTCTGCATTTCGGTTTGAATGTTTAAATACTTCTCAATGGTAAGTCGCTATTCGGTTTTTTCGTGGTCAAGTTTGAGTCTCTATATTCGTATACCTACAATAAATATATACAAATGCAAAGAAAGTTTATCTGAATCAACAAGAATTTGATACAAGCATCTTACTTTTGTAAGAGTAGTTTGTTGAAGAAGATAGAAATTTGTAAATGCAAAACACATTAATTTAAGTTTCAATGACTAATGAAATATAATGAATAAAGTGGGAGTTATAAACACTTTATAAATACTATAATCCGGGAAATCCGATAACTGTGAGGATTGCCAGCAACTGCTACGTCAAATACTCTGAGCAAGATCGCATCGGTTTCAGTTAAATTAAACAATATTTTGAGATTAAATAACACCGACTTCATTTCAATGGATTCGATAAAATTCGTAGTGACAGTAGAGTCTGTGATTCATGAGAGAGCAACTGAAAACTAGTTCCTTGCGTGAACTTTTCGCCCGCCCCAACGGGTATGCAAATGGTTGCCGGTGATTTATTGCTTCCGCGCATGAATATAATAGCAATAACGACTGCTTTATTCAGAAAGAGCTATAGGAATGAAAATGAACTCATTGAAAATAATTGGTAAGTTTTTTACTTCTTGATATGGCTATGCAGGATTGCGTGTTGGCGACCAACTCCGCAACCTCAAGCCATGGCATGACTTCAGTGGTAAAAGTTTGTGAATGCACGAGTATTATAATCTCTCTTTATTATTGAACTGCCATTTCACAATGTTCACACTTCATAAATTATGATCTGAAGTAACTGTCCTTCGTAGTTCGCACACATCATAGCACTAGTGCAAACATTCACTTAATAGTTATATGTTCGAAGTCTCGTTTCCCAAGATCTCCCAGTCATTCTTGATTTACACCGTATACCGAGAGACCCAAAAACATCCGAACCGGCTTCGGATGTTTTTCCTGTCCGTGTCCTTGACGCTCGTTGCCGTCCGTCGCTGTCATAGAAAGGCGCGGATAAAACCATGCAACATTTCTAAAACTACTTTTAAAGGCTTTACTTACTCATGTTATTATAGGAGATGCTGATGGTCACCGCCGTTGTGCATACACGTTTGGAATCTCCTTAGGAAACTATCCATCACTCGCCGTAGTTCACAATGAGAAATTTCTCTATTAGCGGAGAAACAGTTATACCCCCATTTTTTTCGAGTCAACAGTTGATGTCCGTACATACGTGAATAAAAGCTTGCTACCTTTTTAGAGAATTAACAGATAGGTAGCGTGACTTTGTCTTTTTTCAACGAGATCCAGCAACAGCTCATAGAGCCAAACTTTCGATGAGAACAACTGAAAATGAGTTTCATGGCAGAATTATTAGTAGAGATTTGTGATGCCTTCGGTCCTCCGACTTAACCCGGGTAATTCAAAGCATTAAGTGTGCAAGACAAACCCACACACTCTGGAAGAAGTTAAATCAAAATATTCGCCAGAAAACTGCCAGCAATTCAAAACGAGAACTACGGCAAGTGATGGATAGTTTCCGAAAGAGGTTTCATACATGTATACACAATGACAGCGACCAATTTCAGCATCTCCTTTAATAACATGAGCAAGTGAAGCCTTTAAAAGTAGTTTTGAAAATGTGGCAAGGTTTCATCCGCACCTTTCTAAGATAGGGCAGGCAGCCACGAGCACCAAGGGAGCGGACAGGCGAAACACCGTGCAGCCGGTTCGGATGTTTTTGGATCTACCAGTACATTAGGATTGTGTCATAACTGGAATTATATGTGCAACAAACGCAATATTTTAAACACTTTCCAAAAGCATCTTTATCCAGTTTCCATTATTCCTAAATATTTAAAGTGTAAACAAATGAATTGCTTTACTCAAAAGCGATGCTGGAATTACCATTACATTCCACAGTTGACCGTAACTTAGCCGCTAGGGGTTAGCTTAATACCAAATTGAGCTCGGAAAAGTTTCTTAAACAAGACAGTTTCTTGACGTGCGAGTGTGCTGGCATGTGTTATTTAATAAACAATTCACTCATAAACGAGATTTTAGAACTGCTGCTGGGCAAAAGTCTAAGACACGTACTAATATAGATAAACAATTATGACAAATTAGTCTATAATCAGCACCAATAGGGAAGGCTTATGTAGGTTATACTTTCCATAAATCCAAAGCGCTCATGTTTCAAATTCATCATTACTTAGCGAACTTCAGTTACCTCTAAAATCACTTATTAAAATGCCCGCCTCTATAGCGTGATGATAGCTGCCCATATCACATTAGAGAGGTTCTTAGTTCGAATCTCGATCAAGGTGCGTTATCTGGATAATTTTTGGAGACTTTTCGCTTATCGTTAAAGATGGATGTAGAATAGCTCTGGGCTATGTGAAACATAGATTCGTTTGAGCATCATTTTACCATTTCATTCTTCGTTCGTTAGAAGACATTAAAAACGCTTATTTAGACTCTTTGTAAGAGTTTCGAGAACTGTGATTCCGTATTAATGCTATTAATAAATTTAAGTAAAATCATGAAGTTTTATCCGAATCAGTGATAAGAGGAAAAAGTACGCTAGAGAAAGACAATATATGTAATATTTTAGGATTTCATTAATCAACTGTCTAATTTGAAAAATGCTCACTTGCAATGCAATATTTCACTGAATAACTCATAATTAGGGCCCGGATTTTGATGAAAACTCCTCTTTTCTCTGAGTAGTCACAGACGATGCGTATTGGAAATTAAGTGCATTCTGGAACAAATACGTTAGCTATTTATGGTTTTTACAGGTCATCAAAATGCATTTTTTCCACATTTTATAATAAAACCATTTTTAATACTTAGATGCATTTTCCGGTCATTTTCTTTCTTTTTTATCAATTTATTGGGCATTTTCATGTGTAGGCCGCATTCGGGAGGCCCGGCTTCAATTCACGTGGCCAACCTGACCCCGACCCATGGGCCCTTTTTTGTAAATAATCTGTGGTTGAAAGTTCATTTATATCATTTTTTATGAAATAGTAACTTTGTAAGTGTGGTAAACATGCAATTAACACAGGTCAACGTACAAGCCCCTAATATAGCTTTGCCCCCGGTACCAATTTTAACACGCTGGAGTACATGGTTAAATGCATGTATATACCACTGTGACAATGTTCAAATAATGAGAGAAGTGGTAAATAGCTTTGATAGGGTAGATTCTAAGGTGATTGAGAGCGCAAAGGATCTGTTTTCTGATACTCAAATCCAAGGTAAATTAGCTTTCATTAAATCAAATTTTGCATTTTTGACGAATACCATACCCCGCCTTGAAAGTGGCATGAGATTGGATAAGTCGATTGAGTTAGTGAGGATTGCGGAAGAGAGGATACAAAATATAAAAGGTAAGTTTGGGGACAAAATTAGACAGAAACTAAAATTTGTGTTGGACAAAAATAAAGGATACAAAAAGTTTGTCAGATTGCTAATATCTGTCAGGAGGAAACTGCAGAACTGATATTTTTGAACAGGATTTAACATGCAGTGACATAGTTTTTTTCAAATATGCATCTATAACATCTGTGGAAGTGTAGAGAAGTTTCTCAAAGTTTAAGACAGTTTTAGCTGACAACCGCCGTTCCTTTACTTTTGATAACTTGAAGATGACCGTGTTGGTGTACTGCAACGCTAAGTATGGTATGCTTTGGCTAATGGCTACAGTAACTTATTTTTTCATGCTTTATACAATTGAAAATGGCCTGATTAATTTTGAATTTATTTATTACTTAGTAGCAATAATTGCATTATTTACTAAGAAAGTCAATTTTAAAATGTGGTTATTCGAACCATATATACATTATTTGTCTGTGACAGTTATTAATTTATTATTATGAAATATATGGTTAATTTCTGTTAGGTCAGTTTTTAGAGTTTATGTGCATTTTTTATATTTTATGTGCATTTTATAGCTCATTTTTAGAGACTTTTTAGGTCAACAACTTCCGGGCCCTACTCATAATAGTTATAAAGAGTGGGAATAAGTTTCTCAGGAATATACCAATTGGACGTATTGCTACCCGACGAAAAATCGAACAGCGATGCCCATAAGGGAACATCCCCAAGAAGAAGCTTCCCTGTTCTGAAAAATACGGCAATTTTAAACCGCTATGTGTACTTCTTCAGTGTCCGCAGGTTGACAGTGCCATGTCAGATATGACGTCTCCAGGACTCCCCTCATCAGTCTACCGCGTGCCAAACCCTGGAGCAACCAAATTATGAAGAGCCTTATGCTTTCCACGGAAGCTTCGCCACAGCCAACAGTGACAATAAATAGTGAAACTAGGTCATGCACGCGATATTGGTAGAAAGGGGTTCGTAACGACTGACTTTGTTAATACACCAATCAGGCACATCAGTAGAATATCTCTCATTATCATATCCATGTTCTATTACGAAGGTTTCAAAATAAAATTCTAATTTATGCGGACCGTCGACGCCATCTTCAGAAATGCAACCAAATGGCTATAGTAGTACAAAGAGCTAAATGGAACAAACTTAAGTTCACCAAGAAAGCTCATGTTGTTATGCTAATGTAAATCAGCTTAAAAATTGTATGTTGAAACAAGAGCCGATAATTACGAAAAGGGCAGTGAATGTATAGTGAACCATTACAGACATGATTAATCAGGGGCGGCTTCTGAGGTAGTGCCGCTGTGCCATGGCACCATCTGTATGAAAACGAAAGCAATAGATTTGTATAGGAATTGCGCAAAAAGATTGTTTCAGAGTATCTGCTCCCTCGTGTGAATAGGCGCGTTAAACGCAAGCGCTCTGTTCTGATTGTTTTCCGAGGCTTGGCGCCGATTCCAGAAGGACACCATCTACGCTCATAAGCGCCTGTGTTAAGGGCTAGGATGTCTGCTTATACACGGCTTCTTATGGGAGAAGGTGGTGCCGAGATTTCTCTGGCGCATAACTTACGCTTTATCCGTTAGAGTGCAGCAAAGGACGGGACATAAGATAACTGTCTCTCTGTCGCGAAATCGTACACGAACGCTTCGTATCACATTCTCCATGAATTGTATCATCAAACTTTTACTGTGCTCTTTACACCTGTGCGTAACAAGAGTACGGATATAGTAAATATCTATTTCCGTTTACCTGTACGTTCTGTTTGGTACAGTATATAATAAAATAGGATGGATTATTGATAAGATTACCTAAATCGTTCGAAATTGGTACACATTTTTATATTTTATCAACCCTTATGTATGTATGTACTTATTTATTTATTTACTTGGCTACTTACTTTTTTAGTTACTTACGTATTTTTTATTTTTTATTTGTCTGCCTGTCTATTTATTTATTTACTTACTTATTCATTCATTCATTCATTTATGGCACCATCAATACAATGCCTCACCGGGCGCCCCTGTTATTAACACAAGTGCTCATTTAAATCAATGTGTGTCGAGTATATAGTATTATCAAACAGCTTATTTAACATTCACTCACTTATTTGAATTTCAGATTGATGTTCATTATATATTTTATATACTCTCTATTAAATCAACTCGTTTTAGATCACAATATTCCAACTAAATTACTAGTTTTAATGCAATTCGCCATATTTTGTTATATTGTAGATATTGTAATTGTATAAATAGTTACAATAATTATCTAAGTTTAGCAAAATAGTGCCTCTCTTTATACTGCTTTCAGTTTGATCTCACGGTGGTCACCTCAATCAGCAACTTTCAGCTGTACAATACAAAATATACATATATCCTTTGAGTCTCATAATTGACTCATAACTGAGTCTCAGTTACTAAATGTGCACAGATAGCCGAGTGGTTATAGGTAAGTATGTAGGAGCTAGACCAGGCGTGCTCAAAGGAAGCACACGCTTCCTTCCCCTACACGTGTTGTTTTCTCCACACCAATGACCAAGTCAGGGAGAGACAGAGGTAGCAGTCAGTGGCGTTGCTACTAACGTTTAGTGTATCTTGTTCTAGGTGAAGCCAGATCACAAAAACTAGAAGAAATGAAAGCACCTGTTAAATATGATGATCTTAATGTTGGACATTTGGTACAGCTTTCTTATAAACTGACGGAACTTATTGGAAACAAATATGAAACCATTTAGTGAAGGCGAATTTATCAAGCAATGCTTGCTAGTTGTTTCGAAGGAATGTTGTCCCAATTTAGTCAATTTATTTGCATCAGTCAGTCCTCTCGTGGTATAGTAACGAGACGCACATAAGAATTGTGATGTGATTTGGAAAGGCAATTAAAGGACACAATAAGGTCATTAACATGTTTTTCTCTATCCCTGGACGAATCGGTGGACAGATCTGACGAGGCGCGGTTAATTGTATTTCTGAGGTGGAGTTGATAATGAATTTATGACTCAATTAAGACTGTGGGAAGGACAACTGCTAGTTGCAGATTTATATTTCTCCTGCGTTCCGTGTTCACAATAAACGTCATACTTATGGAAAAATATGCAGAACTTCTAAAGCAATTACATGACACATTCCCTTCACAATTTGAAGATATAAACATTTGAGACAAATATCCAATTATTTTGCACTCCTTTGAAGTTTCCATGTAGTGAGGCCCCACACGAGCTACAAATAAAACTACTTTTACTGCAAAATTCCACGACAGTTAAATGTTCTGAGAAGGTAGGATGGGAATTATTTAAATATTTGTCCTGTAGTGATTATCAGAGATTACATTTGAAGTGGAAAAGGATGGTGGCGCAGCGAGTTCCACTTTGACGCTACAGTTTGTAACGAATAATAAGGGAGCTCAGGGTTAAGCAATGAGGTTTCTCTCAGGGTATGCGCGAGTACGTATGAGTAAGGATGGTTCTAATGACACTGGAATGCCCGTTTCAAACTGGTTTAATGACTGCTTCATTTTATCATAGCATCAAATTCGAAGTTGCCGACCAAGGGTTACCAATATCACTGTTTAGAGTTACTGTATGTGAAATGCTTATTACTCGATAAAACTCAATTCGTTCTTCACGTATGAACCGACAAACCTTCCCTCTGGTTCTAATATGCCTTCGACCAAGACGGAAGAAGAGGACTGCCTTAATCGGCTTCACGCCGAGGACTGTCTGTCTTCACACTATGCACAGCTGCGCGTGGGTGTGTAACTTTCACTTCTGGAAGCCCTCTTTTCAGACAAAGATTCCCTTTGTGAGTATTTTGTCCATTGTGATTATTAGTCTCGCTCATACCCTTATTAAGGGTAGGAAGAATATCCTTTTCAAACAAAGTCAATTGCTATTCATTCAGGATTCTTACTAAGAAAACCCTTTTTCTCCCGTGTCTTTTGTTAAACGACTCAACCAACTGTACCTGTTCGTGTCGTAACAAATATACAATACTCCTTTGAAATCCATTACGATTCTTTATACATTGCAATTCTTAATTTCGGTATCACGTTTGTTTGAATCTAATTTAATGGCAGTCTTTGGCTCTACATATATCTCCGAACAATCCTTTTCAAAGATGAACTATACTAAAAGTGAGTACCGCAACAAGATCAGAGACGATCATCTCGCTTATCTTTTGTGACTGTGCACTTCGTCTTTTGCATCATATATTGCAGACCTTGTAAAGTATAACTTGTGCAACAGAAGTCATCCTAAGAAACATTAGTTAGCTAGTAAGGAGTGCAAACGCTTATGATTTCCTATTCGTCAGAATGATGGCGATGTTCCGCCACTGGAACTCAGAAACCACAGGTAAACACGTGATTCTATCGCAGCGGGTGGAAAGAGGTGATTTCAACCTCCCGTTTTCTGCTTTAATTGAGCACCCCAGAGTTAGACTTTAAAGTTTCGAATACCAGATATCATTTTGAGTTTCTTACTGTAGAAATACGAAACGTGGATTACCACATTGTAATATAACTTCAAACTGCCCAGGATTACTTGATTTTATGGAATTTATGCTTACACATATAAGCTGAAACAATCTACTCTATTTTTAAACAAAGTGCAATAAATGTTTATTGATAAATGTAAAATCAAATAAAAATGGATATTAACTTAATAGCGGGTGTGTAAACCCGCTGCTTCTATTACTGCTCTCTAAGGGACATGGATGAGACCAAATGCCTAATGATACTTCGCATTATATGCCAGCACCATTCATAACAGATGAATGAGCCCGAGTGTTTACACAACCAATATTAAGACAATTTTCTAATAAAATTTCACTTATTTTGAAAACGATAAAATGTTATTTGCGTTTACATAAATCAATGGGTTTAAACTATTATCATTTATCTTCTGTAAGAAAAACATAAAGCATTGCTATTATAGTAACAATAATAAAAATAAACATGCACATCAAATATTCGAACTCATGTTGGTCTACTTACGAGACACATTTGTTTTACCGCTCGACTACCATGCATACGGCCAAGCCGCGAAGCAACTCCCCATCTATCGTATAGCTTTGAAATGAAACCAGAGTGGTATCACAGCGTATATTGGGAAAATTAATTGTTCTTTCACACTAGCCATGTGTCGCCAAAGTATAGAAAGGTAAATTCAGAGCCGGGATTCAACTCATTCAACTTTTCAGTCTGACTCTACCGTTCCAAAGCGTATAATGAACGCAGCGTCATCTAATGCTTCCGATGTTTTCCGAATCGAATTTTGTATCTTACAGCTGCTCATTTTTTTTTTTTTTTTTTTTTTTTTTTTTTTTTTTTGTCAAAGCGTATACGAGGTACGCCCAGAAATTAAGTTCCGTTTGGTAATAAAATTAAATTGTGTACAGATACAGAAACATTATTTATTGCACAAAATTCTACAACTATTAAACTACTTTTCCACAGAACTGCCGAAATTTTGCAGGCATTTGTCATAGCGAGGCACAAGTTTTTATATATCGTCTTCATAGAAGTTTGCCGCCGGTGTCTTCAGCCAGTTGGAAACATTTTCTTTCAGCTCTTCGTCACTGGTGAAGTGTTGACCGCCAAGGAAAGATCTGAGATGTAACAACAGATGAAAGTCACTAGGAGCGAGGTCAGGGCTGTACGGAGGGTGGTCAAACACGTCCCAGCCAAATCCCTGTAGGGTCAAAAACTGAAGTGTACCACCCATCCGTTTTATTTGAGTGACTCAGTAAGAATCTTTGGCATCCAACGTGAGCAAAGTTTACGAAATTTCAGTTTTCGGTAACAATTTCATGAACTAGTGATAGTGAGATTTGGGGAAATTCCATAGCGAGAGCACTAATTGTAAACTTGCGGTATTCCTGGATCTTGTCATCAATCGCGTGAATCAGTTTTTCTATAACCAAAGATAGATGCCCACTTCGTTCTTCATCGTGCACTTCACTACGTCCATCATTGAACTGTCGGACCCATCTTCTCACCATTGTATCACTCATCGCATTTTAAGCGGCGCCGTGGCTCAGTGGTTAGACCGCTTGGCTCTCACCAAGGCGGCCCGGGTTCGATCCCAGGCGACCGCAAAGTGAGATTTGTGGTGGACAAAACGGCGCTGGGGCGGGTTTTCTCCGGGACCTCCGGTTTCCCCCGCCATCTCATTCCACCGGTGCTCCATCTTCATCTCATACATCATCAGTGTCACCGCCTGCGGTGCCGTATGTAGTAAAAGCGGGTGTTAAACACTACACTCATCGCATTTTGTTCGTAAACATCGCAAATTTGCCGATAATGTTCAATTGGTTTCAGTTTGCTAGCATTCAGAAAACGAATCACAGATCTGATTTCACAAGCGGCGGGATTTTCAATCAACACCGACATTATAAACAAACACAACAAAGCGTACGTGGCTGACAGCGTTCTCACAATGGCGCACGTTTCTTCTCCTTGACACAGAGCGAATACCGCGCATGTGCGGAACTGCGACCGCAGCGCTGCAGCGGAGATAAATTGAAACAGAACTTACTTTAAGGACGCCCCTTGTATATACCGAATAGTAATTTTTTTTTTTTTTCAAATTATTCTAAAATACATACCATACGTGCATCATGCCACTCTGGCATGCAATTAACTCGCTGTAGACTTTCTAGCAATTGTTAATGCTAAAACCTTGACTACATTTACAATTTCTAGTTAGGTAAATAATGTCATTTTTGGGATTTTAAAGAAACGTATACGATCTTATAATTTTTAGTGCAGATCTGCCCAACACTTCAACAGACAACAGTTATTCAAACAGCTCAATATTTAAAATTAAGACAAATATCTTAATAGCAGTTTAAAGCTTTGTGTTTTATACGCAAAAATTCCGAAGTTTGACCACGTCATTAAAAAGTAATTTGTGCGGTAACGTGCATTCACTTTTACTTGTTAATGATTGTTCAGAAATATTTTAGTACATCATAGCTGCAATAAATGGGTTTGTGTAATCCTAGAGATTGCACAGTGAAACAGTAAGTTCTTGTTTTTAAAAACCTTAAATTCTGAAGAGGATATTATATTTTGTCTAGCATTTCGGAAACCTTTGAAAAATTTCGCTAACAAACTTGATAAATTTTTAACTCCTGTACCAGAGAATATTATCTATAAATAATTCGTTTCTACTGATATTTTAGGAGGCGATTGCGCAATATCTCCAGAAATCATAACTCTAAAGCTTAGTATAACGTGAAATGCAGTAAAGTATAAACACAAATGTATTGTGTCTCAATGCATAGAACGAGTTTATTTAGTTGATCTGAGAGATCCAGGTAATTATTTTGAAGAACTGGAGTTTGTGGAGAGAAAGAAGTGAATTGGTCCTCAATTGTTTCTGACTCTGAAGCATTTGCTTTAGGTTACGTTACTGTCATGTTACACATCTTACAGAACTAAAAAGGACTGGTGGACCATGGTGTATACCGAAACTCTTAACGGCGCACAAATAAATAAACGCTATTAGGATCTCATGGACGGGAGCAATACCTGCTAGCAACCCTCGCGTGATAAAGCGCGTTCAGAAGCAGCTGATGGGGAAATCCCCTCTTGCTGATTTATTTGGACCCGATACCACCAACAAGGGGAAGCTGACCTCCATAAAGCTGTCCTTGCTTCCTCTGTCAGGTTTCCTGGCCACTGCTCTCTCTATCAACGACATGTGAACATGAAACGACTGAAAACCAAACTACTGAACACAGAAAGTTTGACTCCCTCTGGGCATTATAGCCCAATGGAGCATTCAGGTTGTCACTCTTTTCAGTACGCCCGGGTATGAATAATGCCTTGGTTTATTTAGCACATATACACAAAGCACGCCAACTAAGCGATGAAAATATTGTTGAATAATCCTTTGAAATAAATGAAACAATACCATTACACAAATAAAAATATTTGTTCATTACTATCCACTTGTCTTAAGAAGTTGATGTTAATACTTCTTTCTTTTTAAAATCGATTTCGAAGACATATTGATTTCATCCTCAGTTAAACAAACTCCGTTGTTAAGGAAATCTTGGTTACCATGTTTTCTCTTTTGCTATGTCACGTTCCCAGCACCACCAACATCCGAAGACGAAACAAACCTAAAAACAATTGCCGGTATGTCAAAATTCATTACCCGATGCCCATTTTATAAAATTAATATTTTTCCCACACTATGAAATCTATGGGAACATTTAATTGTTTTAATAATTTAACTTCGGGATTTATTTCATGGTTAAATGACCAAAAATGATCTGCTACGGCCGATTTATCAATTTGTTTATATTTAATGTTACGAAAATGTTCTTTCTTTCTGGTTTCCAAACTGCGTTTCGTCTTTCCAATATAAACGTGATAACAATCTAAACAATTAAACAATTGCTACGGCCAATTTATCAATTTGTTTATATTTAATGTTACGAAAATGTTCTTTCGTAACATTAAATATAAACAAATTGATAAATCGGCCGTAGCAGATAATGTTTGGTCATTTAACCATGAAATAAATCCCGAAGTTAAATTATTAAAACAATTAGATGTTCCCATAGATTTGATAGTGTGGGAAAAATATTACTTTTAAAAATGAGCATCACATAATGAATTTTGACATACCGGTAATTGATTCTGTTTTTAGGTTTGTTTCGTCTTCGGATGTTGGTGGTGCTGGGAACGTGACATAGCAAAAGAGAAAACATGGTAACCAAGATTTCCTTAACAACGGAGTTTGTTTAACTGAGGATGAAATCAATATGTCTTCGAAATCGATTTTAACAAGAAGAAAGAAGTACTAAGATCAACTTCTTAAGATAAGTGGATAGTAATTAACAAATATTTTTATTTGGTTAATATTTATTACTGCACTGTAACTAGCTTCATTTTCTGTGGAAACAATACCATTTTCCACTTTAGATGTCATCAGACAGAAAACAAAGTTCTGTATTACATATTTATTGTAATACTGGACAGCATGGAGGTAACAGAACTAAGAATTTTCGTGTCACTTTTTACAGATTTAAAACACCCAGAGATCAAAAATACGTTTATCACCCTTTTGAAAAAAATATTCAGTGATAAACTTTAAATACGAGGGTCGGCTGATAAGTCCAGGGCCTTACAATAAAAACTATTTTTTTTTCTTTCGTAACATAATCTCCAGAAAGTCTAATACACTTCTCATATCGGTGTTCTAATTTAAAAACAATCTCTGTAGTTCGATTTATCGTGGTCTTCAAAATAGCTGTTTACCTCATCAGTGGCCTCATTGGTGTGAAATCTTCGTCCACCAAGAAATGTTCTGAGCCTCTGGAATAGGTGGTAGTTTCTCGGTGCAAGATCTGTAATGACTGAACGATGTACCGGAGCATTGCCGTGAATAAACAAGATGATTTTCTTTCTCAAATGAGGATATTTTCCTTTCACCTCATCACTCAAAAGTTGCAGTAAGCTTGCGTAGTAGTCACCAGTGATACTTTTGCTCCCTTTCCAAGTAACCAATAAAAATAATTACCTGTGCATCCCAGAAAACACTTGCCATAACCTTGTTAGCTGACAAAACTGACTTTGCCTTTTCTGGAGTTCGTTCACAAGGTGCAATCCACTGTTTTGACTGTCAGCTACTTTCTGGAGTGTAGTGACGTATCCAAGTATCATCCATGGTAATAAGCGGTCTCAAAAATTCCCTACGATTTTTACGGTAGAGCTCCAAATTCTTAACAGAAACAGTTTTCTTTGCAGCTTTGATCAGGTGTCAACAAACGCGGCACCCATCTTGCACAGTCCTTGAGAAAGCCCAAAATATTACTTAAAATATTACCTGCACGTTCTTTTGACTCGTTTACAGCCCCTGCTATCTCAAACAGCTTATAATCTTAATCTCTTCCAGTGCTAAACGATGAATTTTTTCAATGATCTCTGGAGCTGTGACTTCCACAGGGCGCTCAGAGTCAGGCTCATATTATGTGTGTGTGTGTGTGTGTGTGTGTGTGTGTGTGTGTGTGTGTGTGTGTGTGTGTGTGTGTGTGTGTGTGTAAAGGGGCAGAGTCTTTCAATGTACTGTCCATTTCCTCCTTGATTTCTTTAGGCGTTAAGCCTTTCAAATAGAAGTATTTAATCACTGCTCGTTTTTCCAAATCCTCAATTTTTTGTGAAACGTTTACACTTGTCTTGTTTAAAATGGTGCCATTCAAAAACTAAACGAGCTATTGACCTGTAACTATGGATACAAGCTAGTCTAGAGCTAAACTATATGATGCTATTCGTCAAAATGGCCCAGTGACTCCATCTCTATGCAAGGCCCGGGACTTATCAGCCAACCCTCGTATTTAAAAGTACGCAAGTAAGAAAAACATAAACAGACATTACTAGTTCTTGGAAATTTTAAGCACATTTAAAAATTAAACAGAAGACCTAAATAAGGTTACAATGTTGTCTAGCTTTTCTGCCAAACGGACTCTCAGCAAGACAAAATTACCAGTGCATGTTAGTTAGCTCTTTCTCCAAGTGGAATATAGAATGTCGTACGGGAAATAAGATTTAAATTTACTATTCATATGGTTCGCGTTGCATTACTAACAGTTATTTTACGTTTATATAATTTAAGATTGCTATACTCGTATAAAGTGTCACTGTTGCATCCGTTCTCTTTGTTGCTCTGGCCAGAATTCTCGTTTGTAATATAGTTGTAACTTTTTTACTTCCACGGTTTCTTAGTAAATGTGAAATAATAAACGAATCTGAGCAAGCAATATTGTGCTTTCATTTCCGGCTAAAGGAAATTCTTTCTAGATTCGTGCCCGCTCAGATGTGAGTGTGTGTTCGTGTATGAAAAGACACACACACACACACACACACACACACACACACACACACACACACACACACACACACACACACACACACACACACACACACACACACACACACACACACACACACACACACACACACACACACACACACACACACACACACACACACACACACACACACACACACACACACACACACACACACACACACACACACACACACACACACACACACACACACACACACACACACACACACACACACACACACACACACACACACACACACACACACACACACACACACACACACACACACACACACACACACACACACACACACACACACACACACACACACACACACACACACACACACACACACACACACACACACACACACACACACACACACACACACACACACACACACACACACACACACACACACACACACACACACACACACACACACACACACACACACACACACACACACACACACACACACACACACACACACACACACACACACACACACACACACACACACACACACACACACACACACACACACACACACACACACACACACACACACACACACACACACACACACACACACACACACACACACACACACACACACACACACACACACACACACACACACACACACACACACACACACACACACACACACACACACACACACACACACACACACACACACACACACACACACACACACACACACACACACACACACACACACACACACACACACACACACACACACACACACACACACACACACACACACACACACACACACACACACACACACACACACACACACACACACACACACACACACACACACACACACACACACACACACACACACACACACACACACACACACACACACACACACACACACACACACACACACACACACACACACACACACACACACACACACACACACACACACACACACACACACACACACACACACACACACACACACACACACACACACACACACACACACACACACACACACACACACACACACACACACACACACACACACACACACACACACACACACACACACACACACACACACACACACACACACACACACACACACACACACACACACACACACACACACACACACACACACACACACACACACACACACACACACACACACACACACACACACACACACACACACACACACACACACACACACACACACACACACACACACACACACACACACACACACACACACACACACACACACACACACACACACACACACACACACACACACACACACACACACACACACACACACACACACACACACACACACACACACACACACACACACACACACACACACACACACACACACACACACACACACACACACACACACACACACACACACACACACACACACACACACACACACACACACACACACACACACACACACACACACACACACACACACACACACACACACACACACACACACACACACACACACACACACACACACACACACACACACACACACACACAGACACAGACACAGACACAGAGAGAGAGAGAGAGAGAGAGAGAGAGAGAGAGAGAGAGAGAGAGAGAGAGAGAGAGAGAGAGAGAGAGAGAGAGAGAGAGAGAGAGAGAGAGACTAAAAGTTGAGAAACACCGTATATAACGAGAAATTAAAAAAAAACAATTAAAGTTGTTAAGGGATTTTTTGGCACATATGGGACTAGGGAGTCTACATCTACGGTTGAATGGTCAACATCATAGATTTTCGAGGTAGAGATGAGAGATCTGAATCCCGACTGGAGTACAGTATTCTTTAATTAAAATAATTTGTGAATCACATAGTGAAAGCTAACGTGAGGAAGTGTGTTGCACAGGAAAAACAATTCAAGCCTAACATAAAGAGAAAATATAATCCAGATAACATCAAGCAATTGTTTTTAAAAGTCAGAATTGTCGATATTATCTGAGTACTAAACGGTGACTATATAAATTGAACAATAAATGGGATACATTTTTTAAATTTATTCTCTTTATCACTTCCTATTATCTCTGATTTCATGCAGCGCGTTCTCCTCTCGCATATAGCTAATTCCACTTTATTTTTCATCTGCTTTTTTTCAGACCTTTAAATTATAAATTCACAACAGCCAGTTCCTAGAAATCACAATTATAATTCATTAGCTAGAATATTTTATGCTTTTTTTACATTACGAACAGTGCAAAATATTTCACAAAATACTAAAATAATCGTAGCCTTCAGAAAGGCGAATTTCGCATTACATAAATCAGAAAGAAAGAAAGCTAAACAAACAAAACAAACGCTTTTATGTATTTCAATACCTGACAAACATAGATTTGTAATTTCTAACACCTCGCAGCAGATTTAATAATAACAGTCTGGTTATAATAATTCTTTTTTCATCCGTGGCTTGCAAGATAGGAGTAAACACTGTTACTTTGTTTTTACAGCTTTAGGCGTTTTAATATTATTTTCAGGAAATAACTTTGTGGTAAAACATCCCACAGTATGTTCAATAGTATGGCTGTATATACGTAAAATATGATATATGATATAAACTCAGCAGAGAAAGCATTGCCTTGCAGAGTGAAGCATTCATTTAAATCACTATTTAAAGTTATTGCTACTCATAGTGTGTAATGGTAGCTATAATTTAATTTCTTAATAAATAAAAAACAAGATGACGCTAAGCTCATGATCTGGAAACTGAGTGCATCGATATAAGAATTTTTTCCACTATAGTATAAAAATATACTAGCTGGGTTGTCTGACGTTGTACAGTTAACTTTCTGAACTCCAATATGAATTACTAATTTCAATTACCTTCCCCCATTGTTTATGATATTATTGTATAATGATCTGATTTTTATGATGGATCGTCACCTTTACCCTTATAATTGGATACCTAACAGCAGAAAGGTGTAAAGCACCAGATTTAGGAACAGAAAACAAAAGGAGAAAAAACTGTACTGTAGTGTTTTAATTATTCATTTTCCAAAATTTTCGTTATTGTCAGTTTGATGGCTTGATTATATTATTACCAGTCTGCATATAATATTCTTTATGCTCACTGCTTTCCAGATAAGGGATCAGGGCCTTTAAACCCTTCTTTTTTCGTCTGTATTTGAGTTTATTGAGGAATGCGATTTCAAGATAGAGGACTTTCACCGGACCCTTTCTATCTCCGTGTAACACCCTTTTACTGATACACTTTCTACATTTGATAAATCGTAAGTGACTTTGACAGCTTTATAAATGTTCAAATTTTTGGGTGGAGATTATCTCACACACAAACGCCTTATAACTTGAAGAGCAATAATAACACAGGGCAACAATGAAAATGTTTCGGGCTTAAAAACAGTGAATTTACATGTATTTCCATCTGCTGAATACAAAAATCACCATAAAATGATAGATTAGCTCCTGTTTTGAAGATAAAGTGACATTTCATATTTTAGAGTAAAGATTTTAAATTTGGAGGAATTTTTTTGGGAGCTGGCACAAATAACAAAACACAATCAGAGAGAAATTTTGGAAATTAAGTGATGCAAAAGTCAAGTAAGGCATTTTTGTCGGACCACAAATAATAGAACTTGTAAGGGATCCTGCATTTGACAAATTTTGGATGGGTAAGAAAGGGAAGCTTGGGAAGCCTTCAAGGGTGTTGTTCATGGATTTTTAGGCAACAGAAGAGGGGACAACTACAAGCATTTGGTGACAGCACTCCTGCAAAAATACCGTAACCTTGGATGCAACATGTCCCTTAAGATCCATTTTCTCTACTCCCACCTAGACTTTTTCCCTCCTAGTTGTGGAGCTGTTAGTGATGAACATGGGGAGAGATTCCATCAGGACATTTCTGTTACGGAACAAAGATATCAGGGCCGTTGTAATGAAGTAATGCTTGCGGATTACTGTTGGTCTTTGTATAGGGATTCTGCGAAACTCATCACAAGAGGCAAGCTAAAAGATGACGAAGTCAATAGGTCACCACATGTTTCTCTTCAGACACGACTATCTGCGAAGTATTTTTTCAGCAATTTAGAACTCTTAGCATGTAATTACCAGTTAAAAAAATCAAATTCACTTTCATTGTTGTTAGCAGGTATGTAATTAAAATGCATCCTTTTCTCTCAATCCGTTAATATGTAATACTTCCACCTTGTGTATATCATAGAAACTAGAGCTAATAACAATTTTTCGTTGTCATATTTGTTTTTCTCAACCCAAAATTAGTAAGAATTGCCTCTTGTAGTGCTCGAAACATCCCAAAATTATTCTTTTGTTGCCCAGTGTAATTCACAAAACTGGAGAGAATGACAGTCTATGCATACAGATATCATGACATCAAAGAGAACACAAACAATTAAATGGGATAATGCATCATTCTTATGAAATCATAAGGAAATTTAGCACCATTGCCATCAGATGGTGGCATTTTTAACCATTGAAAATCACGATGGACTTAGCCCTTTTCACAGGTAATGCTCCCGGTATCCTGTACTTTCAAAACAGTTACCACCTTTTTCATGAACTTGGCAGTTAGCACCTTCCTGGTGTTAAGCATCCAATTGTAATTCCATATAGCCCCGCCAATAACGGTTAAAAACCTTTCAAATACTCACGTAAAAGTGAGTAGCTTATATGCAAACCTGTGACCATGGAATGGACGGAATGGACCTGGTCGGAATGGACGAGTAATGTTTTGAACATTTACAACTATAGGTGAAACTTTAAAACTTTATACCTTGTCTTTAGCATCGCAGATGTTAAAGGTTAGAGAACATAAGGTCTACAACTCGCACGCAAATCTATTGCGGCTGAGATCAACCAGGTGAAAGGATGAAGTGAGGGAACAGTATAAGGGCACAAGGCCGGCCTCGGTGGCGTAGGGGGTAGCGTGGCTGCCTCACGCTCAAGAGGTGCCGAGTTTGAATCTCGTTTAGGTGAGTTACCTGGTAAGGTTTTACCCGGGGTTTCCCCTTATCCTGATAGACGAATGCCGGGTAACTCTAAGCTCCATGGACCCCGGACTCATTTGAGCATCACTTAATCAATTTCATTCATCGTCCGATATGACTTAACGTTGGAGGACGTAAATAACAAAAAAGGGCACAAGGTCGTAGATAGGCAGGCCACAGTGATGCGCGGAAGTCCGTAAACAGTGCTGAGAGTTCACCTCGGCGACAGGAGTTGCTGCGTAGCTACTATCACTCCAGATCCGGCGTCGACAAACATCGTCTCCCCATATGGGAACAGTGACCAATCAACGCCGCCCAGCGCCCGCACCATCTGCTTGGCACCGCTATGCACCAGAGCCTGAAAATCCATCTGAAAGATGAAGAAATTATGGAAAGGAAATAATGGTGTTGCGAAGGTAACAACCCCAGGATTCGCCGAAGTGACATGGGTATATCAGGAAACCCGAATTGGAGTCGCATACGTTGACCTCGTAGTTATTTAACAGGCATAAATGTTACACAGTTTTTAGTTAATGCAGACACCCTTAAAACATACAAATGAAATAGAGGTGAAGCTGGTGAATATGAAAATCCGTACTCCGAGGACATCTTTAAAAAACGAGCATATAATCTGTGACGCTTAAAAAATTATTTTCAGTTGTTAAAGCAGATATTTCGCGGATTTCCAATAGCAACAATTCCCCATCTTTATACAATTATATAGTATGTTCTGATGACGAACTTAATTGCAACAGAAGTATATAGGAAATAAAACAAATGTTTCTTACACTAGAGTTCCTTAGCAAGTTTAGGACTGCTATATCATGGGTATCGTGGCATTATAAACAGACTCAATTCTTTACTTTGCTGTGTATTCTGAATTTATCCATCGCTAAATCCTGAACATATGTACACCTTGTTTGAAATGGAATATTGGCGTATTTATCCTATTTAATGTGCATTTTTTGAGGAGTAAGAACATTTATTCCATGGCAATATCAATTCAAAGCAAGTATGGTATTTTTTCCTTCTTAATAACTACTATGTGTTCCTACTCTAGTGTGCAGGCTTGGTAAATTCTTTCTGGTCCTTCAGTAATCGATGAGATGAAACTAATAGCTGCTTTGTGGAGTAGTAGTTCAACTATGAGGAACTTTATTTATCGATAAATTAAATGACTATACGTTTAAAACATTTAAGATATTCCCACATATCTTCATTTTCGTCGAGATTTAAAATACATTCTGGGTCATAAAGTTAAGACAGAATCTGATCTATATGTAGATTCAGGGATGTCAAATCATAAACACATATATTGAACTTGAAGATAGGTTTAAAGACCTTACCAGATTATTTAATTACAGAAAAATGTTTTAAACCAATCTCAAAGCCATGTAATAATTTTCATTTAATAGAATAAAGTAACCTTGAAATGAAGAAAGAAAAATATTTTTGATTTTAGCATCGTTTATGTAGTGTTACTTTAACACAATTTGTTTTCCGTTTCAGTGATCATATGAAGCTGTAAGTGCAGTACTTCAGTTTGTTTTGAATCTATCGTTTACGATACACCTTATCTGTTCTCAGTTCTGCCTTGAACTCTCCCAAGTTTCATTTAGTCTGGGTCACACCATCCATCAATCCTTAAGTCTGCCAATTTTCGCCCTCCTACAACTTTGACTCAAATACTTGTTTAGCTGGAACCGATCCCTGTATCCTGGCCAAGTGACCTACCAATCGATGATACCTCTTACTTTTGTGAGTCCTGGTACCTTTTGCTCTTCGCTCTAAAGATTGTTCTGCAAATATTTTACTGATGTACTAATGTTATTTATTCGTTGTACGAATGACTCAAATGACTACCAACGACTCTTTCATACCTACACATTTCATAAGAAACTCAAAGCAAAACAAAAAGGCATTGGAACGAACAGTCCTTGCTTGGATCTTTTTCTCTTTCATGACGCTCTGTACACATAAGGTAAATAATATGTTTTTAAATATGGAATAAATATTGCAAAAATAAGTTTATTTTATACTTGTAAAATTTTTACCAGTATTGGTTCGCAATAACAAAGCAATGAGATATAACATACATACTTTCTCTCTCATCTGCACTTCCTCGTTAAGTATCAGATTTGGCACGTACAGTAAGCAGACAAATAAAGTGTCGCCATTACGAGTTTGATTTGGGTAGTTTCGGCTTCAAACCAATTAGCAAACACGTATCGTTTTCTGTTTCTCCTGCTTGAATTGTACTGGAAGAAGATATGCCCAATCTAGTTTCATTTATTCATAAAACATGCCTTAAGCATTATTTCCTTCCGATTCTCTCATTCAGAATTGAGACATTAAGTTACAGCCTTATGCATTCATTATGTATCATTGTCCTATACCATTATTTACGCAGATAATTGTAAAATGTAAAGATGAAAACACGCTGTATAATTTAACCAGATCTCTACTTCAAAAGATCCCGACTTTCAAAAAGAAAATTACGAAAGTGAAAAACATTTTGTACAGCAAGAAGACTTGAATGATATTGTCACAAGTGACTGTATTAATTAGTTGAGGCGACTTCAGTAGTACGTATGACGTCACTCCCCCACTCCATCACTTGTTGGATAAACGTGTGTAAGCCGGATGATTGCTCTCTCTCTCTCTCTCTCTCTCTCTCTCTCTCTCTCTCTCTCTCTCTTGGACTAGCTCTTGGCTGGGCTGCATGCATCTGTACGCAACCTCTTGAGGAAAGGTAAATGGCCTTTATGGCCAACTTTGTAATCTGCTTATTTGTAGCAAATATTCTTGTTAAGTGAACTGTAATGTTAATTAATGTCCCTCCTATCTTTTGTAGTTATTTTGTAACTAAATAGAAAATCCCAACCTCTCGCAAAGCATGCATTTCCTACCCTGAGTATCCCCCCCCCCCCGTGTACGATGTGGCCATGTGTTCTTTATCCTGTACAATCCATAGTTAGGTTGTCAGAATATTTGGCATGCAACTTCAATTTGTCAAAAGAACAATCTGAACTTCAAGGCTGTAACAATTGAAGTTACCTGGTACAAAAAGTACAGAGTTTCAAAATTGACACCAGAAAGTTGGATTTGCATATTTGCAAGGCAAGTTTTCACAGTTGACTTATGCAAAATTGAAAAAGGAATATTTGTTAGACCTCAAATCTGAAAACACATGAACCAAATGTTTGAAAAAAAAAAAAAAAAGTTACAAACGGTGGAAATAGGAACTTGGAAATCATTTGCAACGGTTGTGCGTGGTTTTCTTGGAAACACAAAGGAAAAAGACTATAAAGCTTTGATATTTAATTTGTTTAAATGATTCAATGACATGGGTTGTAGAACGTCTTTGAAAATCCATTTCTTCCATTCACATTTAGACTTTGTTCCGAAAATCTGTGTGATGTTACTGAAGAACAATGGGAGCGGTTTCATCGGGACATTTCCGTCATGGAGAAGAGATATCAAGGTCGTAAGGACCCAATAATGATGGCAGATTGTTGGTTTCTAGTAAGGGAAAGGAGGCAGAAGCACAAGAGGTAATCACATGTTAACAGCACTTTTAAGTAGAGTTACAGGTATCTCCCTTAAATATATAGTTCAAATATTATTGAATGCAGTAAAACAACATTTTGAATTAAACGTAATTCACCACAATAACAATACTTTGGTATATCGTTATATCACAATAATAAACGTAGCGTGATGTCCTATCTAAAATCTCGTAGGCGAGAACCTAAATGTCTTCATATATTTTTTCGTTGACGTGATAATGGATTTATGTGGAGGTATGTTGCACTGGCACCGTACAACAGCTCTAGTTTACTCGAATCTTGGGATTGATAAAATCGATTTAGCCCGTTTTGCTAACTAATAGAATGAATGAGAGCGCATAAATGGAAGGGTAGTGTCTAATAACTCTTGCGCATAACTGTTTTACTGCTACAATTGAATAAACCCGTAAAGCTATTGCCTCCCAAATCGTTACTCGCTCTTGATTAGTAAGGCTACGCTATGCATGCGCTGTTTACGCCTGCCCTTTTTAACTTTAAAGGGTGTTATCTATAATTCTTTATCGAGCTAATAATTACGTCGTGAAACGCATGATAAATGCGAAAAGTTTAGCACAGGCAGGTTGCCGTCAAATTCCGTTCCTCTACAAGCGATAATATTGATGTGTGGATGAAACAGCTGTGCGTGATTGAGTTCTTGAAATTGTAGTACGTTTCACCGATTGAGATCCATCGCCATCTGGAGGAGAGTTATGGAAACCATAATGTTGGCATTAACAGTGTACGGTATTGGGCACCGCGTGTGAATAACGACGAAACTCCTCAGTACGGAGGATAATTCACGGCTGGACTAGTCTCGCTCCATGGCGATACTGCTGAAGTTGATCCTCTGCTTTCAGGACATTAAATTTCTTGGACAAGACAAAGGATAATGCAAAATGGCAGCGGAATATACTGGGGTTTGGCGTTACGGTATAACTAAAAATTGATTGTTGAATTCATATGACTTTCTCTATTCACTTTTCTACAAAATATTCTTAAAAAAACATTTTTCCCCTCTGTCTACCTCTTGATAAAGTTCGTTACACATTTGTAATTTCGCCATATATATACAGTAGGCTCAGCAACAGTGAGCTGTGATGGCTGCTAAATTATATGCTCTTTGCATGACCACTAGGTTAAACGAATAGTCATTTACCATTTAAAATTTTGATATAACACACTCACATAACATGCCGAGTGGGATGACTCGGCGGTTTCGTCTTCGGCCCGCATTCGGGAAGACCGAGCTCGGTACCCGTTGCCGGTCTGCCTGGCCCATTGTATTTTGTCGGGGGTTTTCTCGGGTTGCCAGGCGAATGCTGGGTAGTTTAATTACACCCTCGTAATTCCTGTCCCTCCATTACATACCCATTATCATTTCAAATAATCTCTCATCTGGTGGTCTCTTTCAGGGTAGAAGTGTCAGCGGGAGTCTCGGCGGTGTATGACAGGGTGATATCTCCAGGTACACACTTTCTCCTCCGGTAAGACGGTGTCCGGCCTCCAGGCCGTCCAAATGGGTCGTTTCAGGTCCTCGTGGGTGGGATACTAGTTGTACTGCCCTACCGAGAGTTTCCAATTGGGTAATTGTAGGTACCATGCCCTCTGCACTGCCGTGACTCCTTCGATCGGAGTCCCTCTTCTTCTCTCGCCTCATCCTTACATATGGGGAGGCCCCAAGTCTGGTTTGAGTTCCCCCTCCGATAAAATCCAATTCAATGGTTAGGATACTAAACCCAGTAAAACCACAAAAACTATTACTTCACACTGTAGGATCTCTTTTTCCTCAAGAAGGTATTACTGGTTCCCGTGTCTAGCTGTCATATTATGGTCTTGATTTTTAAGCCAGTATATCCAGCTACATTACACTGATCAACGAAATTTGAAACCGGCTACATGAGTCAAGATCAAGAAAAGTAAAATTAATATCTGTCCCACGACGTTTTAGGCAATTATATTCTCTTACATGTAAAACACATTGTGAGTCTTCCGATTTTACTGCGAACTAGAAGCACTTATAAAGCAGATCAGAAATATCTACTAGGTAGTTAACCAAAAGTTCTATTTCGAGATTTCATCTGGTGCTATTTTGTACTGTTTAACACCCGCGTTTACTATATGCGGCACCGCAGCCGGTGACACTGACGATACATGAAATGAACATGGCGCACCGGTGGAATGAGATGGCGGAGGAAGCAGGAGCACCGGGACAAAACCCACCCCGACGCCGTTTCGTCCACCACAAATCTCACATGCGATCACCTGGGATCGAACCAGGGCCGCTTTGGCGAGAGTCGAGTAGTCTAACCACTCGTCCACGTCGCAGCCTCTGATGCTCTTTGAATACCCTCTTAAAGCACTTTTATAATATCTCTGAGTGCTACGGTAAAATGACTGTCTCTGAACAAAATAACTAAAAAACGAGAAGTACATTAAACATAAACTTGATATTTAAGTTTTGCAATCTCCAAAGATATGATACGAAGATTTTCAAGAGAATCCCTTCTCAAAATTACCCCTTACAGTAAGCATTCTCGAGAAAAATAATTTTCTCAAAAGTGATTTTAAATGTTTATATTTAATATATTTGTATTACAAATTTAGCATGTATCTTGAATTTTCTGGGACTAGCCTCTAAACCCTTATTTAATTTTGGACGAGTTTTGCATAACTGGTAAAGTTAATTTTTTGTCTCCTACCCAGAGACAAAAAATATGGTATTTCAAAGCCATTATATGGCGACAACTGTTCAAACATCTGGCTATCGTCTAAGCCCACTGTATTCTCCTATTACCATTGTACTAATAAGGAAATATGTAACGAGTCTTTTTCACAAACTTTAACTCAAAACAAATGATTGTGTCTAAAAACTGGATCACATCAGTGCCTTCAGTGTGTTGGAATTTCATCGCGCACGTATTCTCCTTTTACACGCCAGTAAATCTACTTCCATGGAGCTATCGCTTATAGGTGCACTTAAAAACCACCGGTTTTCCCAGGGCTTGAACCGCATACTAGAGATCAGTAGGCCAAACGTCGACTGATTTACATGAATTTGATAGAAGAATAAGGTTTTAAAATAATTTGTAAAAAATAAATAGAGGAAGTCATATAAGTGCATACATCAGCTATTTGTTTTTATATTTCATTCTATCTCGTATGAAAGTTCCCCCGCGGTTCCATATTGACTCAAATGCGGTTTACGCGAATGTGCGGCTTAATGGGGAAGGCATGTACTGAATATTTAACCCGGAAACAATTTAACATGGAACGGACACATTACACATTTAGCTGAGAAACAGTTTAGAGTGCAGCACACACCTGCATACCACGTATTGAACCCCGAAACCGTTTAACACAGGCATAATCAACTGGCCGGTAATTTAGTTTTGAACATGGTTACAGACCACAGCAGGTAGGTGTGGGTGGATAGGTAAGTACTTTCCCCACTGTGAGTCGACAATAGTGACGAGTGAAGGCATATCCAAGATGGTTGTGACTAACAGTACATTAAGTACTTCAAAACGAACACATATGACAGAAACATATTACACATACACAACCAATATAGTATTGTTAACCCTAACAATGCGATCTGGCTCTTGGTATAGCGTGTATTTACTTCCTCTCAAGAAATTATTGCTGTAGTTTGGTAGTCACAAAATACCATACAGCACGTGAGAACTGGTCAGTCGGCTTTTAACAAGTTGTTAAAAGATGGGAGGTGAGAATATACTTCACCACAAGCGCTTGGAAAACGGAAGCAGTATAATTTTCCACTTTATGTAGTCTTCATAGATAATGTCAAAGCATTTAATTAAGTAAATAGAGCCCGCCTCGGTAGCGTAGATGGTGGCGTGTCTGCCTCACGTTCAAGAGGTCCCGAGTTGATTTCTCGGTCAGGGTGAGTTACCTGTATAAGCTTTTTCCGGCGTTTTCCCTTATCCTGAAAGATGAATGTCGGGTAACTCTAAGCTCCATGGACCTCGAACTCACTGCCGGCCCTCGTAGCCATGGTCGTTAGAACGTATGTCTCTAGCGTTCCACCGCGTAGAGGGTCGCTGGTTCGAGTCCCGCCCTGGGCATGGGTGTTTATGTGTATAGTGTATGTGTGTGAAACTACAGAAAACAGGTAGTTAAACGGAAACAATAAAAAAACGATTAAATAAGGAAAAGAATATATATAAACTCGCTCACTTCGATGTCTTCTTCTAAGAGTTTACTTCCACTTTTTACTGTTAACTTTGTTCCCAAATATAGACTTTGTATTGGGTGAGTTATATGGTTAGGAAAATCTCTATCCTTCATTAGTTCCCACTTTGTTGTTGTTGTAATTTACGTCTTCCAACGTTAAGTCATACCGGACGATGAATGAAATGGGTGAAAAGATGCTCAATGCGTCCGGAGTACATGGAGCTTTGAGTTACCTGACATTCGTCTTTCAGGATAAGGGAATACCCCGGAAAAAACATTATCCAGGTAACTCACCCTGACCGAGATTCGAACTAGGGACCTCTTGAAATGCTACCATCTACATGCTACCGAGGCGGGCTAAAATTTAATGAAATTTAATTTGATTTAATTTTTAAGTGTTCCGGAGCTATCTGATATTGAACAAACGAAGAACTTTATCAAAGAAATTTCGCAAAGAGGCCCTACTGAAATTTTATAAAATTTTAGCAGTTCCAGCTCTATTATACGGTCTGAGTGTTGGACTCAAAATAAAGGTACTTTACGAGTCAGACAGAGTTGCTGAAACGAAATTCCTGAGGTTTAATGCAGGTTATACTTTAAGGACAAACAGAAGAATATAAATTCGAGAACAGTACGGGATATTTAAACAGACAAAATAGCAGAGTACAGGGAAAGCAGGTACGACCATGTCTGCAGAATGGAACATAATGGGATTCCCCAAACAGCATTAAGTTATAAGCCAAGAGGACAACGAAGTCCAGGAACACCTGTTAGACGATGGATGGAACAATTTTAGTTTGGATTCGGAACATATCACTCATGCTCTAAACTTCGTTTGTATGATGATGTTCATCATAACTATGCGGGATACCCTCTTTTACAATAAATTAACACAGTAAAAATTAATCAGTCAAAAACCTTTTCATATTAGTTCAGATAGAAGCTTCTGCAAATGCTTCCATACCAACATTCTTTATTAGGTACAACAAGAATAAAGGAGACTGAAGCGGCAATCGAATCAAGACCGCCGCTGTTATGCTGAGAATCACAAACAATTGAATGGTTATAGCAGTTCAAAATTTAACAGGTAAAACAGATAATTACCTGTTCCGAATTATAATTCGGAAATAACAGATGCCAACAATAAACGGTTTCATTACACATTGTGTTATAGTGCAAAGGGAATAGTGAAAGTCAGACGTCTAGAGATTGTTGCTATATGTATATTGGCCTTGGAATTTCATACCTTTTCTATGACATCACAAGAAGCAAATTCACTTTGGCAGTTATTCACGCATGGCAGTACTTTAAAAAAAGTGATAAAATATTTAAAATTCTACCGAATAGCAACGGAACTGTCCGAATGTCACAAAGAAACTATTTGAAATAAAAGAGATGTACATTTTTATATAGATATGGGTAACTCTAGTTACTGAATGTAATTTCAATCATGAGGGAAATATTTTTGTTAATATAACTTCAAAATGCAGTTGTGAAATTTGCAGCCGCTCTTACGAAGAGACGTAAATTAATAAAATGCGATAAATGTGAAATATCCTAACCATAAGTTAGAAGAGTGACTATAGACGGGGATAAATTACTTTGTGATTGACACATTCTCCCTGCCGGAGGGTCGTCATCTACTATCTAATCATGGCTGACTTGGAAGTTTGTCTTCATAAGTTATTGTTTCGAGAGATACCACACAGTCCACCGACCGATTCAGAGGACCATGTGTCAGTCACAAAGTACTTATCCTTCACATTAGTTAACAAGAAGCGAAGCATCTGTTCTACATCTCTTAAACTACCACTTCTAGATTCTCAAACACTTGTTCGCAATAGGAATCTATTATGCACGCACATACAAAGTTACTTTTAAACTCGTTTTCATAAACTGTAGTTAGAACTGCCAGAGTTATAGTACACTGAAATTTTTGCCAAAAGAATACGAAGAAACGTCATAGAGTCAGACTGACTAGAGAATCTAAGCCTCCCAAAATCTTGGCGATTATGGTGTTGCTCTAGGATCAATATTAGGAGCGTATTCCTAAAGCCCTGTGGAACCGCATTCTAGAGGTAACACCCAACCTCGGGTTTCTGTGGTTATGATCTCCCCTCAAAACACTGCACGAGGCTCTCCCAACAGCTACTGACATTGTATTACGAGAAACAGAATTCAAAGAAAATCAACAAGTTTTGACAACACACACTGCCCTTTTCCTAAACGTATTACAACGCGGGTTTCATTTATTTCGCCCCTCAAAATCCAACCTCTGTGGTCCTCGTCCCGAGGGGTGGGCAACAGGAAGTAGGGGACCGACTGATGGGGTGATGTACGGTGGGGACTTGGTGTACCCCAGGACCGTTACGGCTGCCGAGAAGGCCCATCAGTAACCCCGAAAACTGGCAGAAGAGGCTCTGGTATTTTCCCCCAGGGACCTACTACGGTAGGTACGGGATTGGCGATCCCGGGGTCCCTAGCCATTCACCCTCAATTCATCCCCTTCATCTCCATCAACTGTGCCACGTTGAGCTACTGCTTCTCAGTAAGCATCACATTCTTCCTCTTCTAGTTCTTTATTATTATTATTATTATTATTATTATTAGCACGCAAGGTCTTAGGTTTATAACTCCTGTCTCACCAGCAGGGATCTCTCCTATCTCCGTGGTTCTGTCCCACGGTTTTCAGCGCGGCTTCCGACATGTGTGCTCTCCGGAGGTCTCAAAAGTGAAGGTTGAGCGGACCCTTCGCACTGCTCCTATGTGTAGCCTTAGGTGCGGAGCCCGTCCACACCGTCAAGTACACCCACGTAGCTCCTTGAGGGCCCGGTCTGTGTTAATCTCCCGACGGCCGTGTTGCCGTTGGGTTAGTATCACGGACCGGACGTGTTACCGCTGACGGAACCCCGGTGTAATCAACCACAAGTCCCCTGAATCCGCGTGTGCCCTTTATGCGCAGCGCGGCCTAAAGTGGGGAGCCACAGGCGGTTATTCCTGTGGTAGGGGCATAAAGCCGGGGTGTGCGTGGTGAACGGTTTACCCATACGGACAAGCAGTGGATTTTGAAGGGTAGCTTTTCTGAGGTACAAATGAGCTCGGTCATGGGTAAGGTCCCCATGACGGCACAGACCGTGAAGATTCGGTGTCTTTCTTTCTTTAACCCCCGTATGGCAGGCTGACGCCGACGGTTCCGGATGGGGGTCTAAATCATCATGTCTCCGCGCAAAACTTCCTTTACTGACCCATTTTTAGTGATGACCTTGGCTTGTGATGGCAAAACGTTCAAAGATATAAGTCCGTTCTACATAAAGCGAGAATTAGATAAGATCAGTGCTCCTGTCAAGAATGCGACGCGTCTCCGAGACGGCACCTTACTCTTGGAGAGCTCAAATGCAGACCAATCTAGTAAACTGCAAAAGGCGACTTTGTTGGGCTCCTACCCGAACCGGGTAGCCCCACACAAAACTCTTAACACCTGCAGAGGAGTAGTCACCACCTCCAGCCTAGATGGTCTAGCGAACGAAGAAATAGTAAGTTGCCTCTCTGATCAACTTGTTTGCCAGGCGTACCGCTTAACACGGAAACAAGATGGCAAGGAGTACCCACTACGTACGGTATTTCTAACTTTTGCTGGGACGAAGTTACCCGAATTCATATATTGCGGCTATGAACGTGCTAGCGTCCGCCAGTATGTCCCGAACCCCATGCGCTGCTTCCAATGTCAGCGGTTCGGACATACTAAGGTCACATGTACCAATCCTGCTCTTTGTGAGCAATGTGGCCTACCGAAACACGACGATCCTAACTGCAGTCGAACACCTTGTTGCGTGAACTGTGGCGGTAGTCATCCCTCCAGCTCGCGACAGTGTCCTAGATTCATGGACGAAAAAAGCATACAGGAGCTACGTGTAAAGGAACGCCTGACCTTTCCAGAGGCACGACGGCGCTTCGAACAACTGAAGCCTGCTACCACTATTACTGGATATGCATCAGCAGCTCGCCGTACTCCTAATACCACTGTTGCTGTTCAACACGTCCCTGTCGCCCACGCATCCACGCAGACTGACTTTCTAGCCGTGAAACCCACGTCTCAGACTGTTTGTATATCCACCAGCACAGCCTCCGCTTCAACCGTACAGACTCCAGCCACCAAGCCATCAGCGGGTAACAACCACCCCGTAGTAAATGTGAAAAACCACTCCCGACCACCACATAGATCGTGAAGTCGCTCGCCTTCTATTACATCCCGGCCTCGTTCTACGAGCCGTAGGAGTTCTGACTCCCGATCATCAGCGGAGTCACAGGAGGCTAACGATTTTCGAATCGTAGGGCCCACGTCAGCCAAGGTCAAGAAAAAGGTTAAAACGGCCCATTAAAAACTCTTTATGGAAATAATCCAGTGGAATGTCAATGGTTTTTAAGCTCGTGCTCAAGACCTACAACATTTAGTTCCTCAACGGTCACCATCAATTATTTGTCTCCAGGAAACCCACTTACATCCCAATCACTCGTTACACCTTCACTCTTTCTCTGCATTTAGAAGCGACTCTCCTGCAGGTATGCGTGCAAGGGGGGGCGTTGCTACCTTAGTGGCGCCTAACATCTCAGCCGCCAACGTTCCTCTCACCACACCATTTCAAGCTGTGGCCGTTCGGATACAGCTGGAGAGCATCAGTTTTACCATCTGCAACATGTACCTGCCGCCGCTCAGTATAGTTCCAGAGCGTGATCTTCAAGCCCTATTGGCTCAGCTCCCCTCACCACTACTCCTTGTGGGAGATTTGAATGCCAAGCACACGCTCTGGGGATCAGACACTGATGACGCCCGTGGATGCCTCCTCGTAGACGTCTTCGATAAGTGTGACCTGCTTCTGCTAAATACCGGTGACCCGACATTCCTATCATCCGCTTATGGTACACATTCCGTACTAGACCTTTCTTTCTGCAGTCCGTCATTAGTACCACTATTTGAGTGGTCAGTACTTTCCGACCTCTTTGGCAGTGATCATTACCCCATTAACATTAATTTTTCTGGCCGCCAATGTGTACCTTCTCGACATCCTCGCTGGATTATTTCCAAAGCTAACTGGGGAAAATTCCAATGCCTCATACACCTTATCGACGATGGTTTCGACACCATCGACGAAATGGTCGAATATTTTACTTGCTCGATCCTGCTCGCAGCAGAATCCAGCATTCCTCGAGGTTCACCTACACCACGTCGTATCCCTGTACCGTGGTGGTCTGAGGAATGCAGTTTGGTTGTGAAAGCACGCAAACGTGCTTTGCGCGTTTTTCAGCGGCACCCGACGGAAGAGAACTTCGTCGCCTTCAAACGTTCTCGTGCTAGGCCACGCTTTATACTGCGCAACGCAAAGCGTAAATCCTGGGAAGCCTATGTGTCTTCGCTTTCCGGGCGCAGCTCTACCCAACAAGTATGGTCAGCTGTTCGGCGGATGTATGGCAAGTATCGCCGGACGGTAATTCCCGGCCTTGCCATCAACGGTTCCATGTGCACCACCGAGCAGGACATGGCTGAAGCCCTAGCTACCACATTTGCTGCTACTAGCCAAACTGCCCGCTATGACGCTCTCTTCCTGCCTATTAAGGAAAAGGCGGAGCGGGTACCACTTAATTTGAATAGTGACTGCACCGAGCCGTACAATCAACCTTTCACCGCATCCGAGCTCGCCCATTCTCTGGCGTTAGCAAAGGATTCTTCTCCAGGTCCCGATGACGTACACCGACAGATGCTGCTACATCTTCCATCTGAGGCGCTATGTTTCCTTTTAAACATCTATAACCGCATTTGGCATGAGCGGGTTTTCCCTTCCTCCTGGCGAGAGGGTATCGTCATCCCCATCCCTCGACCCGGAAAGGACCGCACGCTACCATCTAGCTACCGCCCCATTTGCCTAACGAGTGTCATCTGTAAGATGTTAGAGCGAATGATAAACGCTCGGTTAAATTGGTGGCTAGAAAAACATAACCATCTGTCCAACTTGCAATGCGGTTTTCGTCGCCATCGCTCAAGTGTCGATAATCTAACACGCCTTGAGGGGTATATTTCCGATGCGTTTCTACTGAAACAGCACGCCGTGGGCGTGTTCCTCGACCTGGAGAAGGCTTATGACACCACCTGGCGGTACGGCATACTCCGTAACCTACATGGTTACGGTATGCGTGGTCATCTACCCGAATTCCTATGCAACTTTTTAAAACTTCACCGTTTTCGGGTTCGCATAGGAAACACTATATCACGGGAGCGGATACAGGAGAACGGCGTACCTCAAGGGTCAATTTTGAGCGTCACCCTTTTTGCCGTAGCGATTAACGGCATCACTAGTGCCGTTCGAAGTGGAATTCCATCATCCCTCTATGTTGACGACTTCGCAGTCTATTATAAGTCTGCCAACATAGATCACATTGAGCGCCAACTGCAGCTGACCATTACCCAGCTAGCAGCTTGGGCGCTTCAAACCGGCTTCCGTTTTTCAGCTGCGAAGACGCAGTGTATCCACTTTCTCCGCCTACGAGGTATTCACCCGCCTCCTGATCTTCATTTGAACGGCACACCCCTGCCATTTGTCTCGCACCTGAAGTTCTTGGGCCTCTACTTGGACCGACAACTCAATTGGGAGCACCACATTCGTCACCTTCGAGCTTCTTGCGATCGTTCTCTTCGGGTGCTGAAGGTATTATCTGGAGCATCTTGGGGGGGGGGCGATCGCACGGTAATGTTGAGGTTGTACCGCTCTCTGGTTCGGTCCAAGCTGGACTATGGCAGTTTTATTTATGGCGCAGCGACCGCCTCTAAACTTCGCCTTTTAGACACCGTGCATCATACTGGCATCCGCCTTGCCACAGGAGCTTTCCGCACCAGTCGAGTCGACTGCCTGTATGCAGACTCAGGCGAACCTCCACTCCATATTCGTCGCTCGCTGTTACTCTGCTCCTACGTTTCGAAGTTGGCAAGTTATCCCAATCATCCTTGTTTTAAACCAGTTCTGTGTCCAGATTTAGCCCACCGTTATATGCGCCCTGGTTCTCACACACGCCCCGTGGGAATAAGATTTCGGGGTCTACTACATTCGCATGGCCTCCGAATGCCTCGCGTGGAGAGGTCGTCCATCTGCCCCTATCCTGCATGGCAGCTCAATCGTGCGCAGTTCGATCTCGCTCTTTCAAACAATTCTAGACTCGCTACTCCACATTCGGTGTTCCAACAACTTTTTGCCGAATTACTGGGCCGTTACCCTAACTATGTTCCGGTCTTTACAGACGGTTCTCAGTTAGGTAACGCTACGGGTTGCGCGTTCTTCGTTAACGGTGAGGCTCACAAATTTCGACTTCTGGACTCAACTTCGGTCTTCTCAGCAGAGCTGTATGCCATCTTCTATTTGCTCCTTTTTATTTGCAAGTTAGCCCATGGCTCTTTTATTGTTTGCACCGACTCTCTCAGTGCTCTTCAGGCCTTGAAACAGCAGACTACCGCTCACTCTCTTGCTTTAAAAATACAGGCCCAGATCTCGCAAATGCTCGGTCGAGGATACCATTTAGTTTTTACTTGGACCCCAGGCCATGTTGGGATTTCCGGGAACGAGGAGGCGGACGCGGCTGCTAAGTCCGCTTGCCGTTTGCCCCGGAGTTTAACATCTACGGTGCCATACCAGGATGTGCAACGTTTATTCCGTCGCCATCTCCTATCTGCTTGGCAGCAATCCTGGACAGCTATAGAAGGCACACAACTACGGGGTATAAAGGAGAGCGTACAACCCTGGCAAACATCCTGCAGGGATAACCGGCGAGCCGAGGTGATACTCACCCGGCTGAGAATTGGGCACACACGAGCAACTCATGGCCATCTGCTAAGAGGGGAACCGGCCCCTGTGTGTGCCTCGTGTTCAGTACGCCTCACGGTGCGGCACGTACTGCTGCATTGCCCGCAGTACGCCCGCGTTCGCCAGTCTTTGGGCTTGGGGGCTGACTTGCAAGGTGTTTTAGGTGACGACCCAGTGGCCGTGGATATGGCACTGCGGTTTATTTTTAAAATAGGTTTTAATAAACAAGTGTGACTTTTATTTTATATTTATTACTTTTAGAGTTTTTAAAGTAAGAGTCTTTAGATCGTTTTTAATGTTCTTTTAGCAGTTGAGTGTTTTTATTATATTTTACCGTTTTAGCTAAATTTTTATAGCTCTTAGGTTTTAGTATTGACTTCGGGCCCGAATGACCTTGTTGTCGACGGGCCCTAAAACGCCACACACTCACTCACTCACTTCATTTATTTCCATATTTAAATGAGAATTAAAATATATCGCTAGTTTAATACAGTTCCTAGTGGAGGCATTCATTTTAAATGACTGATCCTAAGCGTGTTTGTATAAATGAACATACCTTTAAACAACTGAATTAGAATACACTTTGTAATGTATTCTCCAATATGTTGAACGAAAATGCAGTGTAAGTTCCATAATGAATTTTCGGAAGTTGAAGTTATCTATAACCAAAACATATCATTTCGAGCACATTTCTAACTATATCGTCTGCACATGCTTCAGTGCAAACCCTACTTCCTGCGTTTTCCCCATTTTCCCTCTTCGTTAACATTGTCTCCGAATATTTTTGTTTATTTAGCACTCCTAGTTCATCTCTTTCTGTTTACTTAATATCCCAACTGATTTCGTTTCCATTCTGGTTACTTGAAGTAACTCTATCTGAAATACGAGGGCTGTTCAATAAAGAATGATCACATTTTTTTTTTTGACAACGTACCTTTACTCATCCTCATAATTTTGATTGTCCTTCTCAAAACAGTCTCCCCTGAATACGATGCACTTGTCCCAGTGTTTCTGCCAGTCTTCAAAGACATGCTGGAAACCATTTTTGAGACATCCTTCAAAATCACCTCCACAGCCTTCACCACTGCTTCTGATGATGGATAATGCCTCCTACGAAGGCGTTTCTTCAAGTTAGGGAATAGAAAAAAGTCACATGTGGCTAAATCCGGACTACAGGGAGGCTGAGGGATGCACTTCACGTTGATTTTTGCAAGATATTCAGCAGCAACATTGGCAATATGCAGCCGTGCATTATCGTGGTGCAGCATCCAGCCTGCTTCAGGGAAAAGTGGTCTTTTGCGCCTGGTATGGACCTGTAATGTTTTCAGGACACCCCTGTAGTACTGGCCAGTTACTGATGTGTGTGCAGGTACAACATGCTGATAAACCTTTCCATGAATATCAAAATATGAGATGGCCATAAGTTTCCCAGCAGAAGCAACCACTTTTTCTTTTTGGGGATGAAAGAGGTTGGTGATGAAGTAGATTTCCACAGTGAGCTTTGCTGTTTGCTCTCAGGATCAAAATGATGTAGCCAAGTTTCATCAGCAGTGATTACGTTTGAAAGAAACTTCGGATCTTCCTCTAACATCAATTTCAACTGCATGTTACCTCCATTGCAGCGGTAGGCGATACTGAACATGTCTGATATTGCCTGGCTCTCACAAGCGGAAACCAAGAGTACCAACAATGAAACTACAACGGCGTGGTTGTTTTACATTAAACCAACAGAATACAAAATGATTGAATTTTAGTGCGAAAAATTATGACCGTAAAAAATTATGATTATTCTTTATTGAACAGGGCTCGTAGTTTTATTCCCAAGTCTTCTGCATCTTTAACATCCGTTTACTATTACCTACAGCACAGATGATTCCATTTTTTATCAACTGTTGAATTACCTACTATTCTGCTCGATACAATGTCTCAATCAATAAAAAGCCCTTAGTTAAACTTTTTCATTCAAGAATCCCCAGACTCCTATAAATAGCTTCATTTATCACTGCTATCCTTTGTCTTTATTTTTAACATCAGCTCATGTTATATGATACCATTATGTAAAGCTGAGAGGTAATATTAAAGCATAGTCACTTCTTTTTATTTTGCTCATGGAGAAAAATATATGGGCCAGTACTCCGCCAACGCTCGGCAGATACATCTAAATTCTACGTAGAAGCCTTAAAAGACCGCACATCAGTGCTTTCTCGCTTTCCATTCACAAAACCATGACAATCTGCAAAACGTTGGAGGATTTTGACAACCTGACATTCCAAGAAGCGGGGCTTCCGCTTCAGGCAGAATTTTTTTTTTTTTTTTTCGCTTCCATGAACGAGAAATTCCTGAACTGGACGAATTGTCGAGGATGACTTTGTACTATTCATGTTTTCCGTTTAGGTCTTCAAAAAGCAGTTTAATCATCTCTTACCTAAAATATGAGAGTAAATGCATCTCATAGTCAATCATACTCATTGCGTATGAATAAAATATCAGTTTGTCACGTAAATATTCTCAAAACTATAAAAAATATAATAGCATATTTTCCCTTCATATTTCAAACTACTTTGGGCAGAAATGTGTTTCAGTCAACACAGTAGGTGCACAAAGAGACACATTAGAACATGTAAACCACTACATACAAACAAAGAAAACCTCAGTTCTGATGTTCATCTGTTTACTAATAATTAAAGCTGTTCTGGTTTTTCAGTATTATAATGTACTATGAGACCCAAAAACATACAAACCGGCTGCGCTGTGTTTTATCTATCCGCGTCTTCGGCTTTCTATGATAGCGGCAGACGGCAACGAGCGCCGAGTGTGCGGACAAGCATACACCGCACAGCCGGTTCGGATATTTTTGGGTGTCTCGGTAATTTTCAGTTTTATAATGTAATTTTCAAATTTTTCAATAAATAAATTAATGGTTTCTTAATTAGTTGAATTGTTTCAGTGTTTTTCTTTCTTATCTTTGGTGATGATATTACAGGGAAATTTTAGCTTCCGGAGTGGAATTAGCTTTGCATGTTTTCGTAAGATTTAGATCAATAGATTCAACGGTAAAATAATCAACACAAAAATATTTTTTCCCCTCTAACCCTTAAAGGAACTTCTTCAGTTTCCTTTTTCTTTGCTCCTCTTGTCACTTCAGATCAAACTTCTCTGCTTCAACGAGTCATCTACTGTTGATGATTCTCTTACTTTTCTTCAGTTCGAGCTTACTCCTATACTAAGATTGTATAAAACTTGAATACTAATTTGGCGGTCATCACTAAAAGATACAAAATCATCTAACACATCAATTTTCTTTGTTTCTATTCCAACAAACGGTTCTGCCCCTATATGACATGACTGAAGTTCTCATTTGGATTTGATCTCTGCAAACCCAGCTCTAGGTTACTGGGATTCTTGATCATAGGTTTCACTTCACACAATATTTGCACCAGCAAAGAATGCTTGTATATGAAATCTGTAGTTTCAGCTTTCCGAATAACATACTATGATCAGAGCCTACAAAACATAATGTAAGCTTCGGTAGTGGACAAGTTAAGCAAATAAGTGCATGGTCCACATTCCCTTTCTCATATATACACAGCTTTTAAAATTACTACTGATAGCCAGATTATAATATGCTTGCAATTTGTATTTTTTAGCGACAGTTAGTATCCCATATACCGTAAGATGTTTCATACCACAAATATTTTCCCTTTAAGCCCCTGCGAAACTTTCTCAGTCTTGTTCTGTTCTGAACATATTCACAACTTATTTACTTCAATATGACCACATATAGCTAGTCTGACCTCATTAGCTTTCAAATATCGTTTCGAATCGCCATCCTACAGGTAATGACATCGTAAACACATCATTCATTTTCAAAATCTTCAAAAATTTCACACCACCTTTACCTTCCATGGCATCGCTATATACAAAACAGCTAGAAGGCTATGCTCACTGCTCTCTTTGTAACATATCTGGGAGTACTTCTAAAGAAGCGCAGAGGAATATAATGCAATGGCAGTGGGAGTGTCAATACTATTCGCCAAGAAATGTCTGTTTGTCAGCTCCTATCCAAAGTTAAAGCAAGTTCACTCACAAGGAGACTCACTTTCGTCAAAAAGGTTACTCCGAATATGACGTTGAACCCTCGATCACCAGAGCTAAGAAAGGGAAACCTGTAATACAGCAAGCGTCAGATAAGACTACCGCTACAGCCTGCATCCCGTTTACCGGCAACCTATCCGGGAGAATCAGCAGAATTCTCGCCAAATACAACACCAGAACCATCCACAAGCCACCTCCGAAGATTAAACACCTGTTGAGACCGGTGAAAGACATACTGCACTACCAAGTTCCGGGAGTGTACCGCATTCCCTGCGAATGCGGCACACCGTGTATAGGAGAAACCGAAAGGACCATCCCTACCAGAATAAACGAAGATGAACGGTGCATTCGTTTAATGCAATATGGAAAGCTTGGACTAGCACAGCATTGCTTTGATAAGGATCATTTTTGGGAGACGACCATCTTGGCAAAATGCAGCAGTTAATGGGAGCGGAGAGTCAAGGAAGCTTTGGCCATTTCCTCCGAGAGGAGCACGCTTAATCGTGATGCTGGATTTCAGTTCAGCTACTTTCGGAAACCGCTCTTTAAAATGTAAATCAACCGGCATAAGAAGCACAGATCTCTACAGCTTGATCATCAAATTAAGTAGTTACTAATTAGTTTACTACACTCACGCCATCTCCTGACCTGGTATTTAATTTACTACAGTCTTTTGTTCAGGAATGCGTGTATTGGTAGTGTTTATAACATTTCTTATTCATTCATATGCTGATGATGGGAGCAATGTACGCTCCCAAAAGGTCGATTTCTAATCGTCTTTTCACCTGGCTTGTTTCCAAAGAATATCTTGAATACAGTAATCGTCATGTCATTTTCTGAAACATATGTCAGTTTGATAAAACTTTAAGGGTGACATTTTAGAGAGAAACAGAACGAAAATGTTGCAGGCAGAATTTGTTTGGGTTAGAGGAAATGACTGAAAAGCTTCAACTTACACCATTTAGGAGATGCCGGACTAAGTATCTTTCTGAGCACATTGAGAAAGAAAGAAAGAAAGAAAGAAAGAAAGAAAGAAAGAAAGAAAGAAAGAAAGAAAGAAAGAAAGAAAGAAAGAAAGAAAGAAAGAGATACCGGTGAATGTCTTTTGCTTATGTTTTGAAGAGGATCTTCAAATCTGTAGGCATCAAATTTTTGGACTGACTGTGACACCTTCTTTAACTAAAGTACTGCGGCGGTATGGAGGGGAAAGGAAGAAAGAATGGATAAAATTCCGATGAGTTACGTTCATATAACCTTGTTTACCTGTTTTATATAAAGTCCACAAAGTGTTTTAATAACAGCTATTTTATGGTAATCGAGATAAACTTTTGTAGAAATAGTTCCTTTACGATTTTGTTGAAAGTACAGCAAACACCTAAATAATTTTAAACAATTACAATTCACTAAAATCAAAATCAATAACGCACTTTTTTTTTTAAAAAAAAAAAAGAACTAAGAAACAAAGAGTTATTTTAAATAAAGTGTCTCTTATACTATGGCTTACCGTCCTGCGCCGTGGCGTAGTGGGCTAATGCAGCATGCCTTGGTCCCTGGTCACGGAAAGCTGCCCGGGTTCGATCCCAACCTGGGGTGCGGATTTTCGGTCCCGGGTATAGGGCCGTGCCCACTCAGCATCGTGAGGAAAGTGAGGAGCTTACGATAGGTAAGCGGCCCTGGTCACGAAAACCAACGTTCCAGCTGGGGGTGCCGAGATGCTGAACACATCTCCTACCCGTATCGATTGGATGATCGCCCACCTCTGCCGTGCGTAAGTGGGCGTGAGGCCGGCAGTCGGGTTGGTAGGCCTTGGCCCTCTTAGGGCTGTTGCACCAGTGGTCAACTATGGTTTACCAGTTATAAGAAGTTCCTTCCGAATGAAGAAGAATGCAATTTATTCTAATGATATATTTTATTTATAATCTATGTTAAACATTGGCGTTTTAATCAAAATTGTTAATAATTGTTAGGTAACCCAGAATTTTGAGCAGAACTTATTCGGATAAGTCAAGCTAACCGAGATTCGTCTCCTGAGCTGTTAAATGAGCACTACTATTTCTTAAATGCCTTTTTTAAATCAGGAGTTCTTAAGACATGTACCTCCAGTCAAATTTTCATATCAAATAGATCATTTATTTATTAAAAGCAAATAAATATGTAGCTGTTGGCGTGTTACCTTCAAAACTTAAAAACGTTATTCAAATTGTTCCAAATAACGACCTGGTTTGTGGTCCTACGTTACCATTCTTGATTCCTTACATATTCATATCACCCTTTTATTTTTTGTTTTAAAACCTGCATTGATGTTCTTCTCCAGTTTCTTCCTGTAGAGAAGTGAAAGTTTGAGAAATCCTACCATAACCTGACCCGATTTCTGGCTTTCAAGACACAAAGGCTTTTAATACATCTCGTGTAATGTTGGACACAGTAATAACTGCAAGTTAGGAAGCTTGCCTCATGATGGCGTGTTGTTTATCTGGAAAGGGGAGCCCTGAAGCTGTCTTCATCAAGCCTTTGAAGTGGTCTATCTGTCATTACCCTTTGTGATGTCCTAACGGTATGTACAAACTTTCCTTGTAAACTACCCACTCCTTTAACCAATGTTCGTTAAAGTTCACGCCGACTGCTCTATACGACTATTACTACCCTGAAACACGTACCTTCTGCATAAGAAGTTTCACAAGAGAACTTACCTGCAGAAAAAGAGAAAAAGAATAATTGAACATTTATCTCAAAAATAGAAAATAAGCCATATTTGGTTGTACCAAAACCTTCCGTCCGAGCTGGTGGATAAAACATGAGCTCTCTAATATTACCGCAATAAGTTTAGGCACAAACGATAGATACAATCTTCAGTTATATATGCAATTTTTCTTTTACACTCGCACAAAAAAGGAAAGCTCGTCTCCGTGGAGTAGGTGACAGCGTGTCTGCCTCTTAGGTACCGAGTTCGAATATCGGTCAGTGTGAGTTATCTAGTTAGGAGAGGAGATAGAGGGTGGCCGACCCAAGGAGTCGGGCGGGGTCCCTACTATTGATCCTTTGGAAGCTCCCCGGCAGACCACTACAATCGCAGACACTACAATGGCCCACTAGGCCGGCCCGGAGACCGACCTGCAGGAGGGGAGGTGTTCACCAGCAGCGTATCATCCTGCCATGCAGCGCTGAGACTCCCCCCGACACTTCTATCCTGAAAGAGACTACCAGATGAGAGATGAATTGAAATGATAGTAGAGATGAAATGGAGGACAGGAAAATCGGGGGATGTAATTAACCTATCCAGCATTCGCTTGGAGCGATGGGAAAACCCCCGAAAAAATCATGAGTCAGGTAGGCTTGCCACGGGTTGTGTATCCGGAGTTTCCGACTGCCCGGACTTGAGCCGTCCTACTCGCGGGTAGAAAGAAACTTAATTTGATAAATATTGTACCAATTCCTGGGATGACTTAAAACGTGGAAGCGTTAAATTACCAGAGGTCGGTATAGGATGGTTAAGGAAAGGCACAAAGAATTTCAAAATTAGATTTTTTTTAACGATATCTTCATACTCTTAAATTTTCAAATATAACAATATACAATTTCTCTTGTCTTCAAATTCTTAACAAAATGTCAATTAATTATCCTTGCCACTGGTTATATATTATTATTTCTTTAACTGCATTGAAAGTCTTTAGGGTTTCTTTGGTTGTTTAAAGTGCACTAACTCCACGACATTTGTCTTAAAGGACGCGAGAAACACAGGGAAAAATTTGGAATAGAAATTTAGAAGGTTTATCCAGAACTTATATAATGAAGCGAAGCCAAACAATGTTGTTCCCAATGTTCCTACGTACCGAGCGACGAAGTGCAGATGCGATGTTCAGTGTCCGAGATCCATGCCAGAAATCCTCTTTCTTGTACCGGAGCCTCCCAGACGAAAAGTCCAGGCCGATCCCCCCGGTGCAGCGTCAAGCAATTGTCCTCAAGCTTTTGGCTCCCTCTACAGGTGAAAGTAGCGCTTTCTAGCGCTGAGCAACGGAACTCGTAAGAGACTAGATGTAACTAGGCAGCATGGCTGGTAGTCTAACGAGCTGGAGATCACCAATAAAGCTCAGGAGCTGGGGGGAGTAGTTGTTAATACGAAGTAGATGAGTCTTTAGAAGTGATCAGGTGCAATAAACAAATCTAAAATGTTTCTGCACCTAAAGCCGATGAAAGACGAAGGCACCATAGCTAAATGCCATACCTAAGAGAAACAAACATTTCGTGAACGTATATAATTTTTTTTCCATAAAATGTCTCAACATTTTAGATGCAAAAAATTTCCTAACGCTTGCCCTCAACACGATTAGTAAATAAAATAAATGATATTTATGTAAATGCTACCACAGAAGAGTGTAAAACCAATGTTTATCATGTACAGATAAATCTTCGCATACAATTTTATCCGGGATTTTCTTCGTAGTGATATATGTACGCTGCTGATGATAATAATCATGTTCAGAGTACAAAGCTATTTTCAGCTCCCAAAAATATACAAAGAAATGACTAGTAAAGGAAACTTGTATAGCACTCCTGATTGAACTTCCCTAACTTTCCCTCAAACATTACCTTCTGTTTGTGAGAAATACGGAATACATGTAATGCCAATAAAACGAAAATATGGAGATTCCTTCCACATGGATACAAAAGAAATTCTTCAGATGTTTGTACCTGTATATTAGCTCCATAACTCTAAGAGCAATTATACTTTAGAGCGTTCAGCTGCAACATATTACACGGAAAGTAAATAGAAACAATACAAATTACCACAGATAGAGTAAGCATTTGGATAGTGATTCTGCAAATATAAAAAGGGGAGTAAAACGTAGATGCGTACTCAAAATGAATAACATAGATCCAGAAAGACAAGTCTTTTAGGGCTATGAGAATGAAAGACGAGTTCGTTAATGTATGCTGTTCAATCAAAAGTGCTGGGTCTCATTGATAGAGTACACCGGGGGAAATGCCTTCGAAAAATATAGGAAACAGTTTGAAGCCCTAAAATGTAGATCATCATTGAAGGGAGTCTGAATTGGGAAATGTGGATCTAAAAATACAGAAATCACAATTCACCCATGACCAGCAAAACATTGACAATGTTACACATAGTTAAATGCTGCTCCCAAAGCACAAAGGAAACTGCTGTGTATTCCAGAATGTTTCAGGGACTATTACTATAGCTTAGAAATAAAAGATCAAATATAACAAGATACCTTTCTTACACTTTCTCGAGCACCACAAGGAAAAAAAATTCAAAGTGGGGAAGGTACAAACCAAAAATTCTTAACAAATGAAGAGAAAAGGCACAACAAATTATTTTGTAACTGAATTAAACATTCAAATAAAAAGATTAGAAAATACGTTATAATGACTTTTCTAGCCATTCTTACATATCAGAAAAATAAAACGTGGAATGTGTATTACGTAAGACTTTAAAATGCAAAAATTATTTATTGTAAAATGTTAATGACGACTCTGTATTAGATATTAGTATTCTGAAACCATTATACTGCCCATGTGACAATATTGTACTTTTAATGAACAAATGGTTAAATATAAACTTTTTTCCATCGTTATGTTGTAATTTTACGTCCTCCAACGTTAAATCATATCGGACGATGAATGAAATTGGTGAAATGATGCTCAAATGAGTCCAGGGTCATGGACCCCACATTCGTCTTTCAGGATAAGGAAAAATCCCGGAAAAAACCCTTATCCAGGTAACTTACCCTAACCGAGATTCGAACTCGGGACCTCTTGAACGTCAGGCAGACATGCTACCATCTACGCTAACATGGCGGGCAACCCATCTTTATATAATCACTCTTCATGCCATTTTCTCCACTCCACAAGATATAAACTTGGAAAAAATTAAGGGGATAGCAATGCTGTATCCGGTGGAGGAAAAATCAGTAAAACTTTGCAGAATTTCCAAAGATTTAACGTTAGCTAAAAAGTCTACAAATAATTGGACGATTTCATAAGACTCTATTTTCACCAATACTTGACAGAAATGAATCATCATGCCACCACTTGAAAGAGGGTAGTTTGAAGTTCTGTATTCTCCTGAGAGCTTTTGGTATGACTGCTACATGTAATACAACAGAAGTCCAGCCAGTGATTGTATTCATCCCACCTCCTCTCAAACAGTATCTTGCGTGATATTCTAGATGGTTGTAGTAATGGACTTCCTCAATTCAGCCAACATTGTTGGAAGTGGGAGATGTAAATACTAATGTTACCCCACAGAAAGAAATAACACACTATTAGGTCAGGTGAACGGGGTGAACATGTGCAAAAACGTGTTGCACCACCTGACCACCTACCTCAGGTATCGATTGAGGTACCCACGGACATTCGCATTAACCAATTTTGTAACATGTCCTGATACGTTTCCGTTGATCGGAAAGCTTTGATAAACATTTCCGGGCTCTCAAAGGGCCAAACACATGCCTTTTAGAAACTTCATATAACACGTTTACTTTTAGTCTGTCACGTGCTATCTGAATCAGCATGAGATTTCTCAGATTCCCATTTCAAGATATTGTGTGTATAGAATTTTCCAGATAGATGAAGTGTCACTTCATTGCTCATTACGCTTCGTTCCGGCAAACTTCTGTTCTCTTCGATCATGGCCCGAAAATTCTCTCAAAACGCCAGCCTCTTGGCTGGATCACCAGGTTGCAGTTCATGCGGAAATAATTTCTTTCGCTTTTGTGTATTCTTACACATACTTTTAAAGACTCTGTCAATGTTTCTTCATTTGCATTTGGCCTTCCCAAGCATTCTTTCTTTTGATGACAGACACATTATCTGTCACGGAAGTTTTCATACCTCTCCGGATTGAAGAAGTGGAAGGTGCAAGACGTCTAAAGCCTGGCGAACCGTTATAGCGTGGTTATTCACAAATTCCAGCATACATCAGCTGGTAAAATAGCCACTTTTTCCATAAATATGCATACGTTTCTCACTAAATGAAACATAAAAATCAGATGTACAACACAAAATCTTGAAACTTTTCTTCTTCAAATGCTAGTATGATAACTTTTTTTAAGTATTGAAATCGTACAATAATTTGACATCCAGCGTCTCTAAAACTAAGTTAATACCTTCTTAGACCAAGGTCTTCAATTATATGAAAGTTTATTTCAAGGGAGGGAAGGAAGGCACTATAAGTGAGAATTTATCCCCACCCTCGTCCCCACTACTCTCAGTACCAGGTAGACAGAGCCAACTAAATAGCTGATTCAACTTATAATTGCGTGGCAGCAGTATCAGTGTAGTGGTATCTTGCATGTGCAAAATGAGTGAACGACGAAAGTTTAATCGGCACTGGGTGAAAAAAAATGTTTCTCGATGGTAAGTTTTTTTTTCTTGTAATATGCGTCCTTCAACGTTAAGTCGTATCGGACGATGAATGGCATGGGTGAAATGATGCTCAAATGAGCCCGGGGTCCATAGAGCTTAGAGTTACCCGACATTTGTCTTTCAGGATAAGGGAAGACCCCGGTAAAGGCCTTACCCAGGCAACTCACCCTGACCGAGATTCGAACTCAGGACCTCTTGAACGCGAGGCAGATACGCTATCATCTGCGCTACCGAGGCGGGCTCGCGATGATAGTGCACAGTGCTTGCTATGTACTACTAACATAGGATACAGTATGAGCTTCACCCTAAGAAGGCATTTCAATGCGGCCCATCCTTCAGCAGCAAATCATTGTGCATTTCAGGAAACATGGTTTGGACCTGTACACTTCACTGACAAAAACGTTTGCCAAATTGCGTCTTTTTTCAAGCAAATTACTGGAGATCTTTGGTACTATTTATCAATGCAGACATCTGTTCAGCATACTGACAGTGAAGAAAAGCTTGCACGCAGTAGAGTTTCGCAGAATATCTTCAATACTAACATGCAAAGGGACACTGAAATAGTCATATTAAAAAAGGCACAAAGGATACTATCTGTGTAAGTAAAGGGAGTATAATTATGACTATATCACTGACAATGTACTGTAAACATACTTTCAGATAAATTGTGACGTTTATTTTTGAGAATTCAGTACGGAAACGATTTAAATGTCTTTAGCAGCATAAGGCAAATAATCAGCATTGCATAGCAGCTGTTGTTTAAATAAGGTATTCGAAGTATTAATTCTATGGAACTGCTTTTGTCAGCTTAAGATTTGGCTAGAATTAGTAATGAGGTGAGAGAGCGGATTTTCACACAATGTCATTTTGAGGTGCCTAGTATTGTCCTTATGTCCATCACTCATTCCTAGTGCCATTAACACTGTTCGTGCTTTCCTAGCCAAACCTTGAGTTAAAAGTATGCATTTGATTACATCGCAAAATACGTTTCATTCAAAACCCAAATGGCCACCACTGTGGCACAAGTCAACTCTCTGTTTACCTAACAGATAGAGGGAAAGAGAAAGTGGTGAAGGTAGGGTTAAAGTATTTCATACTCCGGGTCTCATCTTGTCGGCCTTGGTTTATATTATTTGAACAGAAATAAGATAGACACTAGAGAACTCGGCTTAAATGGTCCACTTGCTACTATCAGCTATGTATGATACGTGTTTCAAGTTACAAACAGCTACTTTATTGTTACTCTGGAGATCTTAAAAGTGATGACTATATATTTTTAAGATGAACTTATTTCTTTTATATTTTAACCATCAGCTTATTTTAAATACTTCATGTTTGGGGGTCAGAGATGACAGTTAAAGCTACAGGGATAGCCCGTAGTTGCTTTAGGTGAAAACAACCCAGGTTTTATACAAATCAAGATCTTTTTCTGACAGCTTTGGGATATTTCTGTGGCGGCTGAATCGCTAGCATATCACGACCACTGACTACAAAGTAGCCACCAATTTCCATATATGCATGAGCTTTTGCTGTTGGGAACGACTTTGAGGGTAAGAGCCCACCACGGATATTTGCCAATAGGACTTTGAATTCTCACTGGTGTTTTAAAAATTACCTTTTTTCTTTCTGAAAGGAAAATTTGGAGGAGGCCCGAGGCACCATTTATATGGCAGAAAAAATTGATCACCTGCAGTAATCTGGCCAGAGTACTTTTTACAACATGTAAAAGCCCGGGTCTTAAAGTACTTACATGTTGTAGTCGCAATTAAGGTAGTTGTTCCATGTGTTTATGAGAACTCCTAAGTGGTTTACCGGGAAAAATACAAATCTGTTGGAGAATTTAATGTCATATCGGAACGTTGGCCATAGTGGCTCAATGGTTTTAGCGGCTGGACGGAGACCAGAAGATCTGTGGCTCAAATCCCGGCTATGGCATTGAATTTTTCAGTCTGACTCTACGTTTCCGCATATTTAGCCTACACTTGGCCAGTGTGAAAGAACAATTAATTTCCAAATAGTGTGTTTTCAACATGACTACATGTTTTGTGTAGCACACATTTGTATACATATATCTTACGGTTTATATACATAGCAATATACAGCATTCCCTCTAAATGAAGACAGGCTTCTAAAGGTATTTTCAAGAATATTCAAAATATACACTTGTCATGGAAATGTCTTATATGTGTATATACTATCAAAATCGCTAGTTATTTATGAAAAATCCAAATGATAGTTTAGTTTGGAATATTTTCTTGAAAATATTCATGTTGTATGTTGAAATATACTGAATTTAAAATCAACTTTAGTAGTTATCAGACCTTAACGTATTTGAATTCACACACATAAGCTCACACATGCACATAAACACACACACACACACATACACATACACATACACACACACACACGCGCGCGCGCTTCTTTTTAGAGTCCCTTTTTTGTCTATTGAGGTATGTCAAAACCTGGTTTTCCAGTCAAATCTCGATATCAAATATTTGAGTGGAATATAACATGGTACTTCAGGTACTTCTACTACTACAGATAGGTGGAAGAGAAGTAAAAATAGCTATACAAATGCTCTATATGCTTGTGAAACTACATTAAAGAGCATTTGAAGGGCTGCTTTTCTATGCGAACACATTTTCAGAGTTCTGCGAGTGGTTTAGAGAGATGGGTGAACTGACATGTCAATACGAACACAGGACATAGAGAGACAGAGAACAACCGTGCTCCGTAGTACACGACATGTTAACTTCTCTCCAATGGCAGAACCACATAGTAAAGCGCACGGCATGTAAAGGGGATGTCATTAAAATACGACATTCGGACACTAAGGTCCATTGGGAAACACTCACACCTGGGCTCCAGCTTGGCAAAGCGAGCTAAAACAATAAAGTTGATGTTATTACTGCAGATGATAATGAACCCACTTTTGTCGCCGAAACATTTACTAATTGTATGAACAATCTAAATAGAGTTAAATTGTAAAAGCAATGCTTTCCAATTTGATACACATTCTCTTTTATTTTACAGGACTAGAGAAATTTATTTACGTGTGCAAAACGGCACAAATAAAACAAAATGTAATCCACTTGTAAATCAGCGATATAAAAATGAGCGCACTTTAATAATCTTAAAAGCAAATGTGAGTTTCCAGTGCTGCGACAGAGGATATGCAAATGCGGGTAACACCACTTTTTTACTGTGTATTTGTAGTAACTCAATTATGTATAATCTTAAACGGATGAAGCACAAAAATTCATTGATTCTTATGGACAATTATGATTAACATTTCGGTAAAATTAAATAAAAATTAATGCTGTTTGTATATTAATCACCTTCAGAGATATATTTTGGAACATACACATATTTCTGAAATCTAAAATTAAGAAAGGAAAACCATTCTTCAATCGACATTTACCATAAGGAACGTAATTCACAGCGAACGGCATTGACATATGTCAGAATGTCTTGACATATTTTTGCATGTTCCTTATTTCTCACAAAATATCTGAAAGTTGATTAATTACAATGTTTTGCTTATCTTTCCATATTACGCACTTTGTTCTCCCTCGCCAACCCCAAACCCTGACACTTTGCACACCTCTGTCAGATAACATCACCCTCCCGACCGTATCTGGCTATAACATACACTACTGCCAAAGAGCTATTTTTTTTCCTTTTTTAATGCATAGTACTAATATACATCGAATGTAGCTGCTACAGAATTGCAACAAATGCTTAGGGGAAGGGTACCCAGTGTGGACACTTAAGCTGTTTGATCCATGTGACTTTGGAAATGGGTACAGTCAATATTAAAATTATTTTGAACACATATTTTGTATGTGTTTAATTGCACCAAATTTGCTGTCCACAGTAAGTACTGTAAAATATTTATAAATATCTGAAAACAAGAAACCGTATATCATAATCAATTGAGATTATCTGCATATATTGTGTGTTTTGGGGCTAATATTTATTTCCCTTGTACAGTAGAAATGTACAAGTAAGTGTAAATACATCCTAGTTGACACATCTAGAGAACCTTCTTAAATTGCTGCAAATTAAGTCTGAATATTATAAGACCACTGCGTTATTTAAATACATCAGTGTATTACCTTTATAATAAACCTTCAAGAGTTGACACAGTTTTCATGAGTCCAAACCTAGCATATGCGGCACTGCATCCACCCATAATATTTTCGCCACAAACGATGCAGTCGGTTCTTTCATATTCAAAGCTTAATGCTTTTCTCACTCTTTGTGCGTGAAATCGATAAAAGATGTTATGTTTCAGGGTTAAGATGCCACAACATGAAAATGCTGACTTAAAACCTTCATTCAGCACACTTTGGTGCTCATTTCTGAAGTTCTTTACTTTTTTTTTTCAATGGCATCTAACATTTTTATTTGGTTGTTCAATGCATCATCTTCTCTTCCGAAAAAAGTGTTTTTATACTGTGACGTTAATATTTTGATACACTTTTGAAAAAGACAAAATCGGTAAAATTGTATACTTGGAAGATGGAATAATATCGGTACACGCGACATCCGGTCAGGTAGGTTTGCAAGTCATGCTGGGCTGTTAGGCGGAGGTCGAAAGCCTTGCTGACATAGCTGACGAAGAAGTGAGTCAGTCGCTGATTCGGCAGAATTTCGGCATTTAAACCCCAGGGTTTTGGCCTAGGCGGGTGTAGTCTCGCACGTGCTACCGGAATCTGCGTCGCCCGATTCTCTGACGGCTACGTATATACTCTTCAATAATGAACATCAAAAAGCAAGGAGCAGGAACCTTAGGCCAGGTAAAAGCCACAATTGTCCTCGTATTGACAATTTCTTTTAGTTTTGGGTAGATTGTAGAATAAACACTATTTAACCAGAACTACATGTCGAATTTTAGCTTAAGCCAACCCTACCTAGTAACCCAGACAGGGGTAGGAACATCTCCCTCCTGAGCTGCCCCCCCTCTAGTAACGTTAAATAGGAAAGTGTAATTTACCAGCCAGTTGGCGCAACCGGGAACGTTACAATATGTACTCATGGCAAGTTTCACTTTTGTTTCAGTTCCTGCAGAAATTAATTTCAGTTTCTCTCCTAGTGTGCTTTTAGGGACATAGAACTAGTCATCTGTTTCCCTAATGGTTAGTTCCACCCCACTATTACTTCATCAACCGCTAACTTCATGTTTTCCTCCGCCCAGTTCCCTCTATTCCTCCCCAAATGTGTCTGAAACAAACTGAATAAAAGAATTGATAAGAGAGCTAGGAATACGTTTGTCCGATACCGTGCTCCGAATTCTTGTCCGAAATTGAGTGCGTCACACACGAAATGTGAACGAGTCACCACAAGTCACACATTTAAACAAAAGCAATGTCTTCATCCACAGTTTTAGGTTAACATACGGTAAATGACTTGCAACGCTTAAAAGTATACTGGACTCGCCAGTATTGCAGTATGAGGTTCACAAACTTCTCTCTGTGCAGCAGGAAGCAGGTTAGAAATAAGAAACCTCTTTTTTACATGATCAATTATTATTTATTCACAGTCACACAATGCTCCTTTCCCAGCTTGCCTCCAGAAGGTCTAACACTACCTGAGCTAAATTTGTTGACACATCGTACCAAAAAACAGAAATTGCTATTGTCCGATATAGAGCACCGTCCGATACCATATGACTTTCACCTATAAACACAGTTATTCAATGGACCATTCCATTAAAATTAAAACTTTTAAAGCACTTATTTAATATGAAATAGAATATGTTATTTCTGGACCATCTTTCACAGAACAAAATCTTTACTGCAAAGCTATCACAACTGTAAAATTCTTGAATAAACTGACCATAACCCATAAGTTATACTTTGGTATCACAGAAGTAAAATATATTGAAAAGGTGACACTAACGTCTGCCACATTCGCTTGTGCACATTGGCGCGGAGAAATAGAAGTATGATTCCTAAAAGAGATCCAGAATAGGCGAATGGAATACTAGGCTCAGTGACTAGAGAAGTGAAGTCATGTAGTATTTTGTGGCAGGTCTTGAAATTAACTTCCAGTAAATTTATACATGTATCCTGTTAGTGAGGTAAGGTAAAAAAAATCTACAAAAACAAATAGATTTTAAATAGCTCTTACGATTTTTATTAAAACACCGTATCATACACTCTATATTGAGGTTAAAACTACGTTTTCCTCCTAGTTTTCAGGGCTTTTAAGCCACAAAAAATACGAATAACTGGGGAAATATGCAGATCGTTAGAAAATACATATATAATATACAATTTATATCACTTTTTCTACAATAAGATTAACCACTTCTGCTGTTCGTTTGCATTTTCTAGATTTTAAGCAGCGTGGTTTGAAGCATTAGGTCTGCATTACTTTCTCACGATGTCATGCTCAGATCAAGCAAAATCATAAGTTGTATTTATTGATTTCTAAACAGCTGACGATTTCCTAACCTCCTTAATTCTCCGAACTACATAAAAAGTTTCATAAATTATAAATGATTATAAACCGTAATTAGTCGTTATAATCATTCTAGTAATGATCTTTGAATACGCAACTGTTAATAATAGATGGACAAAGCCTAGTGAGTTTCTTTTCTTTTCTTTATATCTTTTCCTTTAAAAAAAAAAAAAAAAAAAAAAAAAAAGATTTAACGAATTTTAACCAGTTAGGTCACACCTCACAATGAACGGAATGGATGAAATGATGGTCAAATGAACCCGGAATCTATAGAGCTTGTTACCGAACATTCAACTTTCGTAATAACTTAATAAGGGAAAACATCTGAAAAAACCTTAATCCACATAACTCCCTTAACCGAAATTCGAACTCCAGATCTCTTAAAAGAGGCAGATACAAAGCAGGGCACCTGTGAATTTTAGTTATTACATTTCTTTACAGTTATGTGTAGTTACTCATTACTTACTATTGCTGTTTGTTAAACACGAAAATGATTACAGTAAAGGTTTTAAATTGAACTACTAAAGCTTATTTTCCGGGTTATCTCCAATAGATAAGATCTAGAAGACTTTAAAATTGTTAAAACACAATAGGTTATATTGTAACAGTTACGTTACAGCCGTTTTTCAAAATATGCCTAAGCTCAGCTGTTTCGATCGCAACCATCGTGTAGATACAAATGTTTTGTCAAGCTCTTTTGCAGTTTACCTGACACTTTTATCTCGGGTATCTCGTATTCATCGATAAACATCAATTCTGACTTATCTCTCTTTCCCTTCCCATGAAACAATCCAAATTATTCACTATACGTAATCAAAGATTGTCTCCTGATAAAAAAATAATTAAAAAAGAGCTATATTTTTCGGAATTTATGACTCATCCATGTTTGCGTTAAATTTCCCAGAATTTTTTCGATAAAGGTACACAGGTAATATATGTGTTCCCACCTGTATCATATATATCTCTGTCAGTGACGTGACCAAAACACGAAACGCGTTGCAATTGTTTTCTTTATCTTTAAATTCTAGATTATTTAAATAGTAGTTTGTTTTTATGTTCCTTGGTCAGAACCTTTGGATACTCGATCAACCTAAGGCAGGAAGGTCTGTTATATCATTGGTTTTCGAACTAGTGACGACAGACACTACTTTGAGGGCTTCATCTCTGTCCATTTACAAGGATTTTATTACTTCGTCTTCTAGTTACCTATAATATTGCATTTCACATCAAGATTTCACTAGATATAATTAAAATGTTTTTGAAATCAACTTAGTAAAATAATCATTTAAAAATAGCACGTGTGTGTGTGTGTGTGTGTGTGTGTGTGTGTGTGTGTGTGTGTGTTTGAACAATACCACCAGAAAGAAAGTCTCGGATCAATGACTTTTAAATGAATTGGATTTACTTTAAACATCGTATGGAAATCCCACTCCCAAACTGCTGTTCCCATATCCAAATTTCGGTTATTTCTTATTTTCTAAAAGCGGATGTAAGATTTCTATTGCCATAATTTTATACGGTTAGTGAAATGTGTAGTGTTTAACGCCCGCTTTTACTACATACGGCACCGCAGGCGGTGACACTGATGATACATGAGATGGCGGGGGAAACCGGAGGTCCCGGAGAAAACCCGCCCAACGCCGTGTTGTCCACCACAAATCTCACTTTGCGGTCGCCTGGGATCGAACCCGGGCCACCTTGGTGAGAGCCAAGCGGTCTAACCACTGAGCCACGGCGTGGCCGTATACGGTTAGCAATCAGAACAGGACACGCCTCGGTAGCGTAGATGGTAGCGTGTCTGCCTCACGTTCAACAGGTCCCGAGTTCGAATCTCGGTAGGGGTGAGTTACCTGGATAAGGTTTTTCGGGGGTTTTCCCTTAACCTGAAAGGCGAATGTCGGGTAGCTCTAAGCTCCATGGACCCCGGACTCATTTGAGCATCATTTCACCCATTTCATTCACCGTCCGATATGACAACGTTGGAGAAGGTAAATTAAAATAAAATTCAGAACAGGGGGAAAAAATAACGTCTATAGGAACAATTAGTAGAAAAGTGAGAAAAGGTCATGTATATGCAACATATAACATTTAACTTTTTCTTTAGTTTGAAAAAACCGAAAGCTGAAATAGTACTCACATGAGTCCAAAAGCTATAGAGCTTATTCCTCTTCTCAGGTTAAGGGAGAGAGGAAAAAGTCTCTGGATGTTGTACAGACGCTCTTATGTAACACTATATTTTACTTATTACATTTATTTGTTTATTTTTACGTATTATTTGCGGGATTTTGAAATGTCACTGGTCAGGCATGCATTAAAACTTATGTATTGACACTATTGCATGTACTGACTTTAAACCTCTATTTTTCGTTTATTTCAGAAGATGTCTTCGGCGATTTTGACAGAGACGCACATTCACTGAAATTGTCCGAACACTATACAATAATAATGCTAGAGGATGTAGTTCAATCACGCATTATATCTACTCCATAACGAAAAGGTGACTTATTATAAAAGACAAAGAGAGTACAAATATTTCTATAGACCACATTTAATTAATACATAAATATTTGATAACAGAAAAATAGAAGCAAAATAAACAAAATGCAGAAACATATAATTAAAAGAAGATAAACAGAAGAAGTGTATTAAAGTAAATTTTTAAAGAAACTCAATGAGAAACCAGCAAAGTTTAAGCAAATAATTTCTTAACAAAATCACATAAATGAATGAAGATTGCAAAAAATAAAGACTTGTATTGATAAAGCAGCGCAAGAAGCCATGCGGAAACGACCAAAATATTTCAAAAGGAAAGGATTAAGGATTTGGAAGTCACGTAAATGCGATCAAAGAGAACGAGGATTACTGAAAGTATGTCTACAAACACCAATATGAAGTATAAAAGAGATGAATAAGGAAGTAGGGAACAAAGCTAAGCCACTAACAAAGAAGGCGTATTGAAATGGTTGGGAGAATTTTGTTGGCAATATAGAACATAAAGCTCATGATAGTATTTCTCTTTCAAAACAAAGTAGGAAGAAACTGTCCAATCAAAGTAATAACAATTACGACATTGAGGATTACTACCAAAGGCTTTTATATTATAAGTATATTATTATAAGACAATTGTGCTCGCACTAAAATATACAATTCCATTAGAATAACTAGAAAATGGACAAAAATCTGGATTAGAGAGAAAAGGTTATCTTAACCTTAGAAAATTGGGAAAAACATGTGGCATTACATGTGAATAAAACGGTTTCAATTTTTTTAAATTAAAAAGTTATAGCAGCCTAAGAAAAACTTTAAAGAAATCTCCCACCATGACAAAATTCATACTGCCAAATGCAACTATTGAAGAGCAAACTAATTTTTCCCTAAAAAACTGTTATTTTTTCACAAATCATCATATTATCCACAGTTTCAAAGGCAGCGAGTTCTGGCTTGAAGTATAAAACATCATTTTTCACATACGTTTGATCCATATAAGTATAAACATCTTGAAATTTCACAACAGTTTAAGGACAGGAATGAAAAGTCTGATATTTAGGCGTATCCTTCTGACAGACACTGTATTTCGACATTTATAACATGACAGAGATATAAAAACTGTTTTAGTGGATACGAAGAACAATTCGGTTACTATCAACCTATTCAAGTTTCTAAACACACGCACTCATTATTTCAAGAGAGACGCCATAGCATGTACCTACGTTTAAAGTAGGAGCACACCATAAATACGGAAGACATTATGAGAAAAAGTAACTGCACGTCGCTTGAATAATGCCAAGTTACTTTACATATTAATTTGTATTCCTTTTATTCATTTATCATAAGCTAACAAAAATATGAATTCGCTCTACGATATCCACAATTATGCTCAAGAAAACTCATCCTCTATGCCATCTGCATAATTATTATGCCTGAAGATATATGCCAAAATCCCATTTCGTTTTTAATTTGAAATGTTTACCTTCTTAATTGGTTAATTTTAAATGGAAATGAAATCGCAGTCAACGTTTTAAAGCGAGCCGCCATACTATAGGGTTACTTGATCTAGAGTCCTGTAATCTATGCTAGGAAAGGTTCGAGTTAGGAAGGGCTGTGCTTTATTGAAGTAACAACTACACATCGTTGCTCTTCTCTTGAGTTATTCTTCCGGCTTAAGTTTTTGTTTTTCCTTCGTATTTAACCAACTGAAACATTACTTTTAGGCACTAAATACCTGAAGGAGATTCAGCATCGACACCACAAATTCCTGCAAATAGTAAAATAAGGATTAATTTGTTTAGTTTTTCAAATTTAGCAGTGAGTTAACTGGAAAAAATAACTGTTCGAACTACAGCTCACCGCCTTCTATGAGCTCACGATAAAGTGTGCCAAAGGTCTTCCGGACCTTTTTTTTAAATTTTTATTTCAATTGCTCAGCACAATTAGTGCTATACAAATTGTGGAGCTATATACATAATATATATATATATATATATATATATAATAACATTAACGTATACAGGGATAGAGGATACTCATATTAGAGTCCTCAAGCAAACTGGTCTGATTAGTGTGAGTATAAATTAAATAACTTCATTACATAATAAATAAACATAATAGAAATAAAATGTCCTGTGGCAAGCGTGCCTTCAGTCTTGGTGCAGCATCAAGGCGATATCCCAATTGGAAGAATAAAGCACCTGATACATAAGGAAGATGAGCAAAGAATCTGCTAGTCGTTGTAGAGATGTACTCATTAATGCTGACTATGTCCAATTCTCTATGCAGCTGTGCATTCCGGATGTACCACGGGGCGTTCACAGACAATCGTAAAATCTTGTTTTGAAACACCTGGAGTTGGTGAATATGAGTAGGTGAAGCATATCCCCATACAGGACTGGCATATAGAAGAAGCGGCCGTAGAATACTCTTGTATAGTAGCAGCGTACACTTGACTCGTAAAGAGGATTTGCGGTTGAGGATGAGATAGAACTTGTGAAGACGAGCATAGGCTTGATTTAATTTGTTTTTGATATGTGTACTCCATGTCAGTCGACGATCAAGACGGACGCCAAGATATTTGACTGCACAATCAGAAGGTAACCAGGGAACTTCAATGTTAAAGAGTCGTATATTTGCCAGAGCAGCAGGCCTGCGCAAGGTGAAAAGCTTAAGAACACAGGAAGATCAGGCATGTCAGCAGTATATAGATTGTAAAGAAGCGGCGCAAGGACGCTACCCTGGGGCACGCCGGCTAAAATAATACGGGATGAGGAATGCGTTGAACCAAGACGCACAGAAAATCGACATTTCTGAAGATAGCTAGTAATCAAGCTAAGTAAGTAGATCAGAAGACCTAGGTCATGTAGTTTATAAAGGAGGCCGTCGTGCCACACTCTATCAAATGCCTGAGTGAAATCTAGGAATGATGCCACAGTATGCTTTTTGGCGTCAAAGCTACGGGTAATATGTTCAGTAAGTCTCAGGAGCTGGTGAGTACTAGAATGATGCTGTCTAAATCCAAACTGTTGGGGAGGTATAACTGAGATTTCAGAAACAAACCGAAGAAGTCGTTTTTGAAGGAGCTTTTCCAGAAGTTTGGACAGAGTCGGTAAAAGACTAATTGGTCGATAGCTAGGAGGTTTGTTAGGCTTTTGCAATGCAATGATCTAAGCAAATTTCCAGGCTTTAGGAAAATATCCAATGCGAAAAAAGTTCCGAACCTGAAATTGCATTTTGTTTCCATGACACTACGAGAGACAAATGAATAGCGACAGCGTTTTAAAATGATAAAATATTGAAAAATTCAAACAAATTATACAGGACTTCCGAATTGATTGATATCACATTGCGAGAAACAAATGAATAGCGACAGCGTTTCAAAATGATAAAATATTGAAAAATTCAAACAAATTATACAGGACTTCCGAATTGATTGATATCACAAACATATTATTTGAAATAAATTGCGTAAGTTAAAGAGTTCTATGTATATGCCTATTTCTTAAGATTTACCAGTTACGCAAAATTACACCAAATATTTTCGAATGGGAAGGGCATCATAGGCTATTTTCAAAAACATTTAAGATATCAAATATATGTTATATCGATCCATATCGTTATAGCCACTTTTGTTAAGTCCATGTAAAAGGTTTGCGTTAGGGAACTTAACCGTATTTTTTATCCATTTTATCTCGCCTTTAACTACAATGGCCCTATCGGCGTCAGTTCTCGTTTGGAACATATCACTTATTGGTGATGGTGTTAACTCGTAGACGTTGGGTTGCTGGTACTTTGGATTTTTAATCATTAGTTCACGCACACATTCACACTCGCATTCATATATGATGAAGAGGGGAATCATCTTGGCCGGTGAAAAATCCCTACTCCTAGCCGGGAATCCACCCGGGACCCATCGTACAGCAGGCAGGTGCTCTACCGACTGAGCTTGGGGCCAGGCAACTGTATTTTTGTTTTGGGGTAATTTCTTAAACATTTTTTTCTTTAGATTCCGGGAGCTTCAAAGCATGCTTTTTTGGGGGAGAGGGGTAAAATCTGGATTTAAAATTTTTGTGTGGTATGCCGTTGTAATTTCTTCACTTACTGCAGCAAATAGAAGTAAAAAAAAGCAAGCATTAAATACTCAAACGAAAAGAAAAATTAGATTTGCATTCGAGGACATTGATAAGTGTCTCCTAAATGATACACCGTTCACATGGAAGGAACTACTTGCACTTTATTTTTACATGGAAAAAAGGGAAGCCAACATCAGTGTATTCACCACGAAAAACATTATTGAAATGGTTCACCGTCCCCCTTGCCTTTAAGAGGCAATCTTAGGGATGCAGATATTCTCAGTCATTTTGTCGTGATGCACGCGAGCGTTGCTCATGCTAAACGCAAATTGAGTTTACCTTGGTTCCCTCGACGCTAATGATGCGGTAGAGACTGCGGGTAGAATCGTAGAAGAAGGAAACGCTAACAGCGGCACTGGACGCCGAAATCCAGGAGCGTTTTGTCTTGGGATCGATGTGGAAAACATGCGCCTTGCACGAGAAGATCGGCTGCTCACTGTAACATAAAACACATTAACAATTTAATCAACATATCAACAGAAAGGCATAAAAATAATATGTAATCATTTAACAGCATTTCTCAAGACCTATGACGTGAATTAGGTCGGTGGTCAACAGCTATCTACTACTGGGGCAACACAGCCTATCAATAAAGTCCATATGTTACTCTTTACAAGTAGCGCCTTATATAGTGCGATCCATATAAATCTGAACCATTTCAATAGGCTATAACATTTCAACCAATAATAGGGAACACGTGCAATCGAATTGAGAGACTGTTACTTCCAGCAAGATGAAGCTACGTGCCATACATCTAATGAGAACATGGAGTTTGTAACCAGTTTCTTTGATAACACTGGACAACAATGTTTCGGGCTTAAAATAGTGAATTTACATAAATTTCCATCTGCTAAATTAAAAATTCACCCAAAAAATGATAGATTTGCTCTTATTTTTAAAGATAAAGTGACTATCTTTTAGAGTGAAGATTTTAAAATCGGGGGATTTTTTTGGGAGTTGGCACATCTGTCAAATAACAAAACACAATCAGAGAGATATTTTGGAAATTAAGTGATGAAAAAGTTAAGGAAGGCATTTTTGTAGGACCACAAATAAGAACTTGTAAAGGATCCTGCATTTGACCAAATTTTGGATGGGTAAGAAAAGGAAGCTGGGGAAGCCTTCAGGGGTGTTGTTCATGGATTTTTAGGCAACAAAAAAGATGACAACAACAAGAATTTGGTGACAGTGCTCCTGCAAAAATACCGTAAACTTGGATGCAACATGTCCCTTAAGATCCATTTTCTCCACTCCCACATAGAACTTTCTCCCTCCTAGTTGTGGAGCTGTTAGTGATGAACATGGGGAGAGATTCCATCAGCACATTTCTGTTATGGAACAAAGATATCAGGGCCGTTGGAATGAAGTAATTCTTGCGGATTACTATTGGTCTTTGTATAGGGATTCTGCTGAACTCCATCACAAGAGGCAAGCTAAAAGACGACGAAGTCAATAGGCCACCACATGATTCTCTTCAGACAAGACTATCTGCGAAGTATTTTTCCAGCAATTTAGAACTCTTAGCAAGTAATTTTACTAGTTAAAAAGATCAAATGCACTTTCACTGTTGTTAGCATGTATGCAATTAAAATGTATCCTTTTCTCTCAATCCGTTAATATGTAATACTTTCACCTTGTGTATATCATAGAAACTAGAGCTAATACAAATTTTTCATTGTCATATTTGTTTTTATCAACCCAAAATTAGTAGGAATTGGCTCATGAAGTGCTCGAAACATTCAAAAATTATTTTTGTTGTCCAGTGTAATCGAATAATATCAAAAGGCTTGTGGCACCCAGATCCCCTGACCTAACCTTTACGGATTTTTTTCTTGTGGGGGTATCTAAAAATAGAGCGTACAAGAATAGGTCACGAACAGTTGATGTTCTCAAGGAATCCATTCAAACCGAAATAAGTAACATTGGCGAGGATACTCCCCATAAAACTTCAGAGAATAGGTATTGCGAGATGAGTGCAAACATACATAGATGCTGGTGGAGGACACTCCCAACATCTTCTCTGAGATGTCGATAGTGTAATGTAATCTCCCAATTTTGTGTTATATTCTCCCAAAGTTGCACGTGTGTCCTATTATTGGTTCTCAAGTTATGGCCCATTGAAATGGTTCAGGTTCATATGAATGGCACTGTGTAAGACGGATCTGGTTCATTAAAAATGCAGGGGTTAGCTGACAACTGATACCTGAATAGAAGGAAAACCTAGGTCTTAAACAGGAATATAGTAGTTAAGGTACATCTATACTGTAACCATAGAAAAATCATGAATTTATTTAATTGACATATTAATTGAAGTTATATATACTGCTTTAAAATTGTATGTAGTTATAAATAATCTGACACTTTTTTAATCTGGACTTTATTCAACATACGATAAATCATTGGTCAACAAATTTTAGCTTTATTAAAATATTTTAATTATATATTTATATCTGAGAAAGAGCATTATTTCTCTCACACATCACTATAACTTTTAATTTCTGAAAAAGATACACCATACTTTTTCTATTTAATTACGGTTTAAAATGGCCTGTTATAGAGTTCATAGTAATAAGATGATTGGACTATTTTTGTGCAAATGAAAGGTAATCATCAAAAGTTAATAGCTCAAAAGTTATTACAAAAGTACATCCGAGAAATGTGATATTTGTTTTACAATCATTTCATTTTTCGAAGCTTGGCCGTCACGTCGTCCTCTTTGGTTCAGGTATAATCCCTGATCTCCAAGACCACGGCTCAAATCCGGCTGAGAATTATGGATTTTTTTTTCGGGCGTAAAAATCCTTAGATCGGCTTCCTTCGGAAGGGAAGTAAAGCCGGTGGTCCGTGTCGTAGATCTACAAGGGCTGAAATTATTTCGCTGTAGTTCATGAACACCTGTGTATGTAATAAACATAACGTGAAGATTTCCAATTAAAAGAAGTTACAGAAGTGCAGTTGTAGTTCACTGCAAAATAAAAACAAACAACAAAGTACAAAATAATGTAAGTAGTTAACAAAACTATCTTAATAATGTACTGCATTCTTAAATAGGGTTTTATAAATACATATACTTCGAAATAAAACATTTTGTGTGTAAGCTAATAATTTTAGTTGTTAGCGAATAATAAAGAAGCGAGAAATACTGTTTTATATATTAGCCATATTTTGTAAATAAAAATAATGTTGTAAGTAATTTCTCTATCATCGTCAAACCAGTGTTGATTCTTGTAGACGTCTTATATCAGGGGAAGACAGGTAGAAGTGGTGTGATGTCAGCTCCGCCAGCTCTAACCGCAAATTTGCTTCCGAAAGAAAGGCAGGTTAGCGTGTGACATCACCGCGATGATTTCTGCTGCCCAAGAGGAAGGAAATAATTTCATGTGTTGGGGTTCCGGCAGCGTAGGAAAGACAGGAAACGTATCGGGTATCAATAATATGTACAACTTACATCTTGGGTGTTGTAATATTAATGCTGACTGCTTTAATTACACAATTGGTCATAGTTTATAAACAATCACATTTTGGCTCAGTGCTATGAGAAAATATATAAAACTTCAACTCGTTTGTCTGAAGGTCAGGCATGTTATAAAGTAAATAAAGTAAAACACAAAATAATTTTCTCTCCAAATTAGAGGAGACCCACTGCGAACAGAATTACGTGAATATTTTCCGATACTTTCTGTTTCGTTTTTCTTAAACTAGTTTATCAATGTCAAGACGTCTGGGGAATTTGTAATCGAAGGCTGCATGTTACATAGATTGTGATCCGACAAGGTACTTCGTGGTTTGGACTTAGCTAATTTCATAACAGAAAAAAAAGAACACTTCGCACACACATATGTGGAGCCAAACTTCCACAATGTCCGTGCGGCAAGTGAATACAACCTTGGAAATCTGGTTTGGGGGACATTCTTGCAAAAATCGGCCAAGTCTTTCTTGTGTGTATATTTGTCCTTCAATGAATCGTCACACTGCAAATTTAACAGTTCCATTAGGTACGTGGCAGCTACATTGTCATCGAGTGTGCTACACCTGACTGAACCCTCAGAATCTGTACTCACAGCGCCATTTATATAGGCAACTGGTGCTCCACGGCTCTTGCCTGACGTCACACGCACTGCAGGCCTCGCTCCCGGCTGAAATACGTCACACCTCTCTAAGCTGTCTTCCTCTGTCTTATATCTTCTAGAATTAGAACTTTTAAATATTCTAAAAAGAATGTAGCAATTTAAATATCCGGGATAATATGCACGTCTTGTCATAATATATGATGATATAAAGTCCCTACCAATTCATTGGCATATATTATGGTAATAGGTTTCCATATTAGAGTAAACAAGTATTTTAAGGTCAATTTAATATAACCTATTTATTGCTGAGTTTTGTCGCTACTACTTAAGCACGTTAAAACAGACTTCCTTTCCTAAAACAAAAAATACAATATTATAAATGTGCATGAAAACAATGAAGTACTGCTCACTTCATCGTCGGGTATCTCGTCACGGTAGCTCAAAGGTGGAACACAATATGTATAGCTGAAAATTCATGGTTTTATCCACGACCATGGAAATACAATTTCAATTATCATTCATTTAGTAATCTGCGGATAGAAATCAGAATCAACAGTACTCAAGGGTAATGATCTGAAAACATCATTATAAAACTCTTTTCGAGTTAAACCAACTTTATGTTTGCTTCTGCTAAAATGAAACACATTTGTTGTGCCTTTTTTGTTTTTCTCTCGTTATCTACCCTTTTGTTTTATTCTCTCTCGCTGAATGCCGTCGCACATAATGCTGAGAAGCATCTAGCAGAGCAGGTATTGTTCTCCAACACTGCATAGAATCCGATTTTCATATGAAAGGGGCACACTGCAGTCGACTGCTGAGTGACGAGAGACAGTGCTTGAGAGTCTTAATGTTGATGAGTCGCCGTTATCTTGTATGTGTGACAAAGAGCTAATGCAGGATGGACTGTAGAAAGCTTTAGTACTTAGTTTCGTATACAGTCGAGTGCACGGAAACCTGCCGAAGCTTTTGGTTTCCTATAATCATCAACTTTTTACGGTTTAAGCCATCAAGTCTTGCTCCGGTTTCATAAATTTTAAATTAGTATGCCTTTCTTCATTTAATTTTGGCAAAATCTCCTTATCTAACTTCCGCAGCAGCCTGAGTGAATCACTTCGACATGCTAGCCGAACAGTCATGCACACGCATGAGCGCAACGGTGGTACGTAAGGGAACGTTTTACCTGAGTGGCTGGAAGGCATGTTGCGCAAGGACATCCATGGCAGCCCCTGTAATGTCCAAGTCATGCTGTTTGAGGAACTCGGTTGATTGTCACCTTATAAACGGATAAAAGATTCTTGCTAAATCATAATGTCTTAATGTAAAAAGTTTCGTATCATGAGCCACTGATACCCGTAGTAAAATTGCCTTATTAGGAAATGTTGGAGTATAAATCTATAGTTTAAATATTTAACGTCCTATTTTCTTATCTCTCGCTCCCTTTTGACTTTTTCCATCGGTGTTGGCGATGCCAAATCCGCAACTGTATAGCAAATCTGAGGCCTAACAACATATTTCAAGGTGTAGGTATTGTTGCATACCAGGATTGTAAGGGAGGTGAAAGACTTACAAACCTAGTCTACAACTGGGGGTGTAGCTACTGAGATGGTAGAATGAAAGAAACATCTAGGTCAATCTGAACTGAATGACTGTATTTCAAAGAAGCCTAGTATTTCTACAGGGCACTCCCTGGATCTGGAAGAGATCAGGGGCGCTTTAGTACTATTTAAATACATAATAACATGGTGCAACTTTACCTTTGGCGATGTGTTGTTTGTACGGCTTCGCTGTCAAAAGATGCATGATCTGCTAAGCCCTGCTGGCTATCTTACTCGTAGTAGCACTTTGAAATAAACTTTTGTTGATTCTCACAGAGACCAACAGCAAGTCCCCTCTGACATCTCTGTGAAGTCTCTCCCTCGAGGGCTAACTCAACCAAGCTTAAATAGGGGTCCTACCAAAAAGTCAATTCAGCGATTCCCACTCTAACTGTTAATTTGCACCATATTGTTTACATCATTGAGAACATGTTTAAGCCTGTTACTGACCCACTAAGCATTATTCCCCTTGATCAGCAGAACAAGTTGAGGCCTGTCGCAAGCCACCTGTGAATTATTTCCCTAAGCCAGCAGGATGTATGATTCAGCAGAATTTACGCTTGATCATATAACTTTTATACACAGCTGTGTCAGACTCAATATATGTTACAGACTAATGATTACCGAAATTTCCAAATCTTGCTCAGCCTATACATGCAACAGTGTTGTCAAACAAATTGGCATCTGGAGTTTTCAAATAGGAAACTAAAGAGCGAGTCACTTTTTATGATGCTTCCAATCCACTTCGCACCCTGGCGCTAATAACTTATTTCCCGTGCTTAATGGGAGGTGAGTGGTTTGAAGTCCAAGACAATATTTACATCCCTTACTAGTATAGCCTCGTTCACAAGTTTCAAAGAATTTTCACGTGCCAATGGCCATTGTGCTATTGGATCTTTAATAATAATTCGAGCTTACACCATGACATATCACAAATCTGTATCTCAGTTTGAAAGTTGTATGTAGCAGTTCTTACTCTTGTTCTTGTTCTTCTTCTTCTGCTTCTTCTTGTAGCTATTACGTGATACAAACTGTTTTGAAAACAGGAAAAGTTAATGGAAAAGGAGTTGTTCTAAAAAGAGGCACTACTGTGGATACTGAAGAAAGAACTAAGAAATACATTAGCAAAGAGCTTTGTGTGGAGTGTGGTACTGTAGATCGTGGGCATTTGGGAGTAAGACTAGAAACATTTGAATGTTGATATGGGGAAGAATGGAATGCGTGAAATGGAGAGACAGAGTAATTAACGAAGCCGTTTTAAAAGGAATGGACCAGGAAAAGGCAACGCTGGTACTGATCAGGACGAGGAAAAGCAATTGGAGAGCAGATAAGAACTGACTGCTATAAGACACATGGAAGGAAAAGTAAATGTAAAACTGCTCGGAGCAGAAGACGATGCCAGGATACAGGCAATATTAAAATAAATATTCAAATGAAGAAGTAGAGTAAATCGCAAAAGGGGGAGGAACGGAGAACACTACATGTTAGCAGAACACATTTCCTGAATTATTCTTATTTTTCCTATTTCCCTTCCCGGCCTTCTACTTCTTGCTGTCTTCTTTCTTTTTCATGATTATATCTAGTATCACTCACAGCCAACGAAAACGCAATACTGCAGCACATCAAGATAGTATTAATACCATGGCCAAATTCTTGAAATGCTTCTATTATCGTAGACACACCGCATGTTTTGAATGGCAGAAAACCGTTCTGGCGGTTTAAGTACTAATAGACCTAACGGAATCTAACTTCGTGATTAGGGAATTCATTAATCAACACAAGCTCCAACACTGTGAACTAAACTCCCTGTATTAATATTCTGCGATTTAATCCTTCAAAAGCTTCATCTGAGTGTATCTGGTTGTCATTTGTATGCTCACGAGTTCATGCTCATTATATCGTTTATTGTTTTCTCCACTGCTAGACAAGAGAGAATATGCAGAACAAAGTTTAGCGTATCAGAAAAAGGGAAGCATGGAAATCACATATACATATATGTATATATGCGGTTTAAAAGAGAGTTCAGAAAGTTCGCAGCAGCATAATGATTTTCACGCACCCAGGAAAATCAAAGCGCCATAGGCCAGAGAATACAATAGGAGGCATGCGAAACAGTGAAGGGCCACCCATCATTATTGACTTGCCCTCCCTCTTCAGTTGCAATTTCCACGCGTGGCATAATGTACCCCAAAACAAACGACTGAGCAACAAGTTTAATGTTCCCATAGAGGTTTAGCGTTCCAATCGTACTCATTTCCACAGCTTTTTTCCATAATTTCTCTGTTCAATATCATGTCATTAGGACTGTTGTACGATCGTTGTCATTACCATCAATATCACCTCAACCATCAACACAACAGCATTGAGCGCGCAAGCAATTCTCACACACAAAAGCTCTGATTTCCTCAGAAACTAAGAGGATAAAGCTCCAATAACATGATTTCTATTATTATTTTTACTTTCTCTACCACAAGCTTAGAAGGTAGAGAAATTCGATACGAGATTTCTCTGAAAATGTATGTAGTGAGGACCCCGTAGTCAGAAAAAAAAAAAAGCATTTTCAGTAAAACGTCGACTTATGTGCACATGCGCACGTGTCCGTGTAGTGTAACTAAAAAACGTAAAAGTTGCTTAAACATCAAATTTGGTAGATAGAGTCAACATGAAAAATTCAATGCCATGGCCGGGATGTGAACCATGGATCTCCTGGTTTCCGTCCAGTCGCTCTAACCCATTGAGCTACCATGGCCAACTTGCCGTCATGACATTAAATTCTCCATTTGACTAGTATATTTCCCCGGTAGACCACTAGGGGCTCTCGTATTAGAGATACACCATTTGTGGCCACTTACCATCGTAAGTACTTGAGTCCCAGGCTTCATCACTTAACTCTTATTATTTTAGTTAATTGATGGAAATTAATTATTTCTTCACACTAGCCGTATATAAGCTAAAGTTTTTGATAGATAGAGTCAACCTGAAAAATGCAATGCCATTAACTAAGATTAACTAGCCTAATTACGGCTAGTGTGAAGAAATGATTAATTTCCATCAATTAACTAAAATATGGCATTGAGTTTTTCATGTTAACTCTATTTATCAAAAACCTTATCCTATTTATGGCAGGTCTGAAGATTAATTTCCATCAATTAACTAAAATAAAATTTCGTTTTCAAGAATAGCTTCTTCTTAGGAAGATTTTCAAGAAAAACTCTTCACCCTAAACCATTCATTCTGAAGAAACAGATTTAAGAGTCCTCATTAAAATACACTTTTAAAACATTTTCATGAAAATAAATGCATATTGTGACTTTGTGGGTTCGTAGAATTAAAAGTCCAGGTTACAAACACCAAAAATTGCTCTTTATTTTCGTAGGAACACACCTTGTCAAACTTTACAGTCGCTGAATTACGTCACATAAACAATACCATTTGCAAGGTCAACGACCACAACACAGCTGTTCACGCACGCGAGTTCAATTAACAACTCACTGACTGGCGGGCGATGGCTCCCTTTTTATAGATTACTCACTATCCGGAATGTTCTCAAACAATCAAGACGGCGCTAGAACAAAGAGGAACTCTCGAGAAATCCGCCACCTTCCCCCCACCGATTCGGTAAGCTTTTATCTCTGCACTACACTGCCCGCCTCTTTCAATGCCTCGCCGCGCCGCCTCGTCGCATTCGTGACAATACAACATATTGGCTTTTCTAGGAATAACCTCAAAGTTGCTTAGATTCTGAATGACTTGTTCATACTTCGTAAACCTAAGAGATACGGAATATTTTATTACAAAAAAATTCTTTTAAAAGATATACCGTTGTCCAGACATTCCTAATTACTGATTTGCATTTTCAAGTATTTATACTTTTCCAAATACAAAGTCAGGTTGCACTGGTTGCTCGCATACCATTAAGTCGGCTACCATTGTCCAGAAACCACAAGCTTCTCCGACTGCAATGGGCACGTGAACACTGTCACAGGGGTGCTGAGTGGCAAAATGTAGTCTTTTCGGATGAGTACCGCTTTAATATGTCCTACAGTGATAGCCGCATACGTGTCCGATGGAACCGTGTTGAGCGCAACCTGGAGGCCTGCATCGTTGAGCGGCGTAACGGAAAAACACCAGGTGTGATGGTTTGGGGAAACATTGGTTACAACAACGATCTCGCCTCCTACGAATTGAGGGCACTTTGGAAAGCAAAAACTACCTAACGGTGGTTGTAGAGCCCGTAGTACTCCGCCTGCTTTAGGCATCTCCTCAGGCCATCTTTCAACAGGACAATGCCCAGCTACATATTGCGAGGAGTGTACAAGTCTTCATCGAAGAGCATCGGGTACCACTGCTTCCCTGACCTTCACGTTGCCTGACATGTCGCCCATCAAACATGTCTGGGATATGGTTGATCGGCACCTGGTGCTTCATGGTCCTCAAATAACTAGTGTCACGGAGTTGTGGGCTCGAATACAAAATGCGTGGAGGGAAATCCCTCAGGGACGTATTCAGAACCTTTCCGATGTAATACCACGGCGTATAGCAGCTCCAATTGCAGCGCATGGAGGCCGCACGAAATACTGAATATTAAGGCTCAAAAGGTCATGTACATATTTTAAAAGTTAATCATTTGCTTCTTGTTGTGTACCTAACTTGTGGTATTAAATTCATTGAATTCATGTGTTTCCTTCTTGGCGATGCAATTTTCACAAACAGTAGTTATATTCTCATTCTTTTTACACAATTTAGCGGACAGTCTAATTATTCTCTTTAAGTGACATTTACTTCCACTTCTGCATGAACAGTCGTCACCTCGAATCAATGACAAGGTTTACTTCTGATATTAAAAAGGTTGCAACATAAACGCTTATTTCAAAACAAGGTTTCTCCTTTTCAGTGATAGATCGAAGTAGGCTTTTTGGCAAATCTTCTTACTGGCATGTAACTTTGAAAAATTCTTAAGATAAATTTTCAACTAAAACACCTAAATGAAAGAGAAGGAGATGAACTGCTTCCCTGATTTTTGCTAAACAGTAGTAGTTGAAACCCAAAACACAGCCGAGGATCACTGAACCTTCGGCAACCTTCAACAAGTCTTCGCTTTCTCTGAGGAAAAAAGAAAAAAAAATCGCACTTAGGAATTCGTTCCAACCTTAAACTCAAGAGCCAATACAAAACGATGATTTACATTAAGAGGGGGGAAAGAAGGAGAGGGAGAAGAGACGAAAGGAATCTTCCCTTAGATTTGTCAAGCAGCCATGCCGAGCAAGATTTTCACAAATAAATGGCTTGCGAAAACATCCCAAAACCTTCAGTTGGCTGGTGTGTGTACAGGGCTTTATGTGAGGACGTGTTGCGACCGTAGATACGTGAATGTCTGGAAAAACATTTCTCGCAGTGGAAAATAGCTTCGAAAGAAAAATACGATAAGCCGCTTTCCCTTCTGTATCTCTACCAAACCTGCTTCATGCATAGGATTGTGAAGTTCGTGATTGTGAAAAATTGAACCTTGTTTGCTTTCTGTTGCTGCACAGACGAATACCAACTACACGGGAGCAGGAAAAATTGATGAAGCTTACTTTTTGAATATTTGGACAATGGTTCAGGAAGCTGTTCCCTACAAAGGAGTATCCTAGAATTTCAAATCAGTGAATACTTCACCTTATTTGGGGAACCTGGACTTGTTAATAGCTTGCTCATCTGCTCTTTTGTATAGATAAAACCGATAAGAACTGAAGCGAAAAGAACCAAAAAGGTTTAATGGCAAAATAAAGTTTTATGTCAGACCATAAATGAACAGACCCACTCTAGAAATGGTAACTTTTTTGATCTGCTTACATGCCAGCCCTTTACTATCTATGTATGAATGGCGCAGCAAGTAAGGGAGAGGGGAATCTATTAGGCCTTATGATAGAACGGAAAGCTCGCCCTATAAGCCGATTGTCCCGGGAACGGTAACGGAAACCAGAACCGGAAAAGAACTAAAAGTGAGCATGCATAATCAACGGGAAACTTTGCGAACCTCATTAACGCCAACAGAAGTTGGCCAACTTTCATGTTCAACGTTCCCAATCATAGATCTGAATACTTATTTTGTTCAGTTATCTTTATGAAAGAGACCCTGACCGATAACGGATACTGTAATATCTCTGGTAAGAATGTGTAAAAGTTAACCAAGAAGACTCGTGGCAGTGTCCATTCTTTCTCGTTTCCGCTGTCGATAGCAGCATTTCGTATAAGAATAACGAAGGAAAGACTTACTTATAGCTTTTTCAAACGGTTTATCTTACATTTCAAAGTTGGCTATGCAAACAGCATCACAATACAAATGTGATCTGGACACCTTTGTAGAATCAGGAAGAAGTCTAAAAACACGGCACGAAGTTGCTTATTTTCATTTCCGAATTTCTATACAGATACAGTTATTTTAGATCTAATTTTATTTAAAATTATTATTGATTGATTGTAGTAGATAGGGAACGAGGCTAAAAAGAACAATTGGAAGTAAGATGTGATCAATAATAATAATAATAATATTATTATTATTATTCTAAATTAAAAAAACATTTTAGTGTTAAATAGTATGAAAAATGATTCAACAGAAAAATTATAACATATTATTAAATATGGCAACGAACATTGAACATTGTTCAAATAGAATAAGACGTGGACCAATGGAAATATGTTGAATTGCCCTAGCAACGGCGGGACCAATGAACTGATACTAGCCGAAGTTGGCGTTCTTTTGCAACTAGCCACGGTAGAGGTCGGACGCATATGTTATTCAGTCCGTAAATTTACAGAAAATAAGCAGTGAATTGAAAAAAATTGAATATCGAAGTTTGCTAAAGTGCTTATTTCAGTGTCTCTACAACTTGTTTTAAATTGTTCAATAAATCAAGAATTAATTTTGAAAATAAATATATAAAATTATTTATTTCTACAACAAATCAATCATCGCTTCTCATCCGCGATCACACCCTAAGAAAAAGTTCATCAGGTTAAGAGCAGAGCAGCTGTAGAAATTTCCAGAACCCATCACAACTGGGAAGGTGGAGTCAAGAATCCAACAACGTGGTGCAGAATCACACAGATCAAGTAATTCCGCTTCATATGGCTTCCCAACCTGGGGCTTCGAAATGATCAACGTGGAGAATAGCAGCATTTCAAACAAATGAAGTAAAAATTACTTCAGGACTTAATGCATGGATATTGGATACTATCTTGCGAAGATAATGAATAATGTAATATTTATGCGAATATAAAGTTAATTACTCTCAGCTGTTCAAAACCAATATTAATGTCTAACCATTACCTTGAATTCGAGTTGGCGATCGAATAATCACGCGTGTTATGTTGATCAAGCTGTTAGTGAGATGGCTACTAGCACCAAAGAATTATATTTAAGCCTTGAGTGAATTAAATCGTAAGTAAAAGTTAATTGTAGGAAGATAAAAACTGTAGTGCCCGCCTCGGTAGCGTGGTGGTAGCGTGTCTACCTCACGTTCAAGAGGATCAGGGTGAGTTACCTACATAAAGTTTTTTCCGGGTTTTTCCCTTATCCTGAAAGACGAATTTCGGGTAACTAAGCGCTATGGACCCTGGGCTCATTTGAGCAACATTTCAACCATTCCCTTCACTGTCCGATATGACAAAGTGGCAAGACGTAAATTACACGCAAGCACGCACACACATATAAACACACCTCTGTAATAAACATACAAAACGTACGTAGCGCCAACATTTCACGTTCCTTTGCATGATAGCATGAACATTAGTGGATAAAAACATCATGGACAGATGTTACTGAGTGTTTTAAGCATCCAAATGCGCAAAATAGATTTTGCATGTTATGGATTTTGTAATAAATAAGTTCAATCACTAGCTTAACTGCAAGAAACCTTCAACACTAAATTTCTTTCTTTTCCCTTTTTTGTTAAAACTTCTGTTCACAGTTTATGGTAGAATAACCAGAAGAATAATAAAACTACGATGATTTAATTACGGTTAAGAATTAACAGCTTACTGGTGGCTTACCGTTCTCCATGGATTGATACTGCGCATTTATCTTCCCATTACTTTCCCCGGAGGAGTTGAGAACGCATATGGTAGTATGAGTAGATGTTAAGCTGAGAGTTGACCTGATATAAGTCACATAATATGGATTTTTTGACACAGTATATTTCACCACTTCTAGGTGAGATAGCTTCACAGGGAAAATACATTTCTGTTAAGATGCCATGATGTCCAAGTGGTAGCAACACTTGTCGGAATTGTCAAGCAGCGTCATTTTTTTTTTTTTTTTTTTTTGTAATTTTACGTCCTCCATTAAGGACATTTAGTCATATCGGACGATGAATGAAATTGGTGAAATGATGCTCAATGCGTCCGGGGTCCATGGAGCTTAGAGTTACCCGACATTCGTCTTCCAGGATAAGAGAAACCCCCGGAAAAACCCCCATCCAGGTAACTCACCCTGACCGAGATTCGAACTCGGGACCTCTTTAACGTGAGGCAGACATGCTACAAGCTGCGTCTAATGTACAAGTCAATGTTCGTTGGTATGACTGCGTTGCGTTAACTGATTATACTGGGTTATCCTTCGCTACTTATTTCTTTGAATATTTTTTTTTTTTTTTTTTTTTTTTTTTTTGAGGTTAGGAATACAAGGTTCATAGGAAACAAAACCTTTTCATCTATAATATTGCCACTTTGACATATCAGCAATTTATTATCAAGCATAAAATTCTCATTCAGCAACTATACTAATTTTTTTTATTTATCCAGATTTATGAACCTTATTTTACACAGTGGTATATTAGGGTTAGACTATTTTTCTTTAGCGTTGTTAAACTTCAGCAATTTTAGCAGATACACACCGTCACATGGATAGACACGCGCATGCTTCACAACTCCGCCTGCCTGCAGATCATCACAATTTGCATAAAAAATGACAGCTGTGCTTTGAGACTCGAGTTTTCTGGCGTTTGGCAATTATAAAGTTTGCCGAACAACTTTGTAGTTGCTTTACAAGTACACAAGGGAGAAGACATCAATCAAAGGAAGAGTTCAAATCTACGGCCTCATAAAGTACAGTGCCCAATGTCTACATAGACTCCCATTCTGCCGCTGGTGATGTACCTACGCAAAGCTCGGTGGTGCATGTAAAATCAATTCTCTACCATTCATTGTGCACTAGTGTTTGCGAGGCACAGGTTCCGATCCCTGAGGAAATTTCTCCTGAGGCAGAACTGTACGTGAGCATGTGAAGTCCCGAGCAGCGGGCGGTAAGTTCCATGCTCGATATTTACATTGTAGACATTGATATCACAGTAGGTACAGTTTGTCTGGTTCATCTTGAAATACGGGAGTTAGAGAGAACGCACTATACTGCTGAAGAAAAGTACAGAACGGCTTGTTTTATAATGTCAATGTTTTTCTTTTAACGTTAAATACTGCTTTTATTGGATGCGCATAACCAGAAATATCTGTAACCTAATATTTAGAATGTGTCAGAATAATCACTTTTCTTGGATGACAACATATTATATATCCATTTATTGTAACACTTTGGTGCGGTACTGGCAATAAGCCAGGTGAGCTAGTATTTAAAAGCAAAAGTTTAAGTGTTTTGCATTTCTGATTGCTCTTAACTTCGTTATTGATGTTCGAATTGACCATAATATACTACCAAATATTACCCAACTCTGCTGCGAGGATTGTCTAATTCTAATGCTAATCAAGAATAGTGCTTACCATCCTGTTGTACTTGTATTAACTTACTTCTCTTGAACAAAGGGAAGAACATTACAAGTAAACGGGAATAGAATTTAAAGAGGTGAAGAGTCCGAATTCTTCATTCATCATGAGCCACTCAAGGATTAATCAGAAAGATGTTGGAACTGATATCTGCAAGTCCATTGGAAGTTATTGCGTAAGTATATAATTTTCCTTGACAGAGGATACTTTATCTTGGACAAGATAGCCCCAAAGTTTCCGTGACGCTTAGAATGTGTTGGGGCTTCAAGAAGTATTAGCTATATATTATATCCCATACTTAGCACCATTAAAACCCTTTAATATGTAATGCTTTATATGGTGCTGGAAGAATACTATTTCTTGACGTTTGGAACACAAATTGTACCCTCTCAACACCGAGTATGATTAGTATTTTAGCAACTTTTCCTCAAGCTATCTGAATCACGATAACTTTGTTGTATAACTTTGAGAAACTGCAACCGCAAGGGACATTTATTAACCAAAATATCGTTTAAAAATTAAGGTGCGTTAACATAAACTATATAAAGAAGGAAAACTAGATTTCCATCTCCTTGAGTATAGCATTCCTTGAAAATCTTTTTCATTTCATTTGCTTTCTTAAAAACTTCCCAAAGTGATAGTTCAATATAAATAAGTATGTCGCATCAGTACCAACTTGAGCTTAATATATGAGCCTTCAATACAAAATTTAAACATAGTTTAAAATAGCTTATACAAAGTTATACTAAAACGATTTTATTAGACCTTTAGTAAGTTTTAATTTTCCTTTTACTGGCAGTCGTAAGAACATGTGTCCCTTTTACATACATGCCACGGGGTCCTCGCCACAGCCAAATATCAGGAAATGCGAGGTATGCCGTCTAACTTGTGTTTCGGGGTTTACTTCAAGCTGCAGGTTCCCTTTGTCTGCGTTTCTTATTGACGTAATGCCCACTTAGAAGTGGATTCCTCTGACCCTGCAGGTGGGCAGAGCCCAGTAATTAGTTCACCAAAGGGTGCCACACGTGCTGGGGATTCGTACGCCTCGCCTCACATCGCCTAGCCTCGCCTCGTCTCATGACAAGAAGTGCTCCTTCCAGGAACCGGAAAATGTAGAAATGTAAATTGCATTTTATATTAAGGTGGAAGAAAAATGGGAGCGTGGGACAAAAAAGTTTCCTCCTTAGTGACAAAAGTTTGTAGGCGAGTGCACCCTCGAGGCCTATGCTCGCATACATATGTAAACTGTGTGTACACCCACATCAAAATTAATGGGGCACTTCATTTTCCCTTCTCCGCATCTAGAAAACCTACTTAATAGTGAATCTTCCTTTTATGCTGTTCTCACTTCTTCATGTTTCTCCAGCTTCTCTTAAAGCAATTGTCTTCTTGGTATCTTCGTCCCCTCCGCAAGAGAATACTTTTTCAGTTATTTATTTTTGTTATAAAATGAATATTTTATTGCAGTGCATTAGTAGGAATGTCTGTCACGCATTAGTAGCTTATTTTTACTCGTATTTAATAATAAGCACATCAACAGTAGTAATATTTAATAATAATAATAATAATAATAATAATAATAATAATAATAATAATAATAATAATAATAATAATAATAATAATAATAATAATAATAATAATAATAATAATGATTAATAATACTGCAATCCTTTCTGCATTTAAACCCTGTGGGTGGGTAGGCAGCAACATTCAGGCTGAACCCAGCCTTTCAGCAGCCATGAACACAGAACGAAGCCATAAGACTGTAATACTTAACTTCATTCTTAATCCAATTCATAGTTGTGTTCTACCCTCTCTAATGTAATAACACTAAATTGTTCGCAGTTGTTTAGCGCTGTAAAGTATGAACCAAAATCCTCTAAAATGGTTCTGCTAAAGCATTCTCATGAAAGACGTGCTTCTGAAGATCTTCCTCCTACTTTCAACAAATTGTTGACTGCCAGGAATGGACATCGCGTGCTGCCCCATGATGACTGGTTTGGAGCCCGGCAACATCATTTAGCCCCGGAAATTCACAATTTTGATTTTATTTAATAGTAATTCTTTCCCAGCCTTCGATTTCAGATTGATTTCCTAGCTGATGTAATAACTGAATTTCTTTCTCTACTTAACGTCTGCATAACTAAAATGATGAGCCATTGCCGGTCTGTCCATTTGTTTTAATTTAATATTTATTTGGTGTTCGTTAAGCTAATGCTTTTTCTTACGGTTTTTCCATTAAAATCTTTCAAATGCTATAAATTATATTTTTTAGAAGTTTCGACAGTTTTCGTAATGGTTTATCGAATAAATGAATCATAGCGTATCTGTTCCCTGGAAAGCGAGAGTTAATATGTTCTTAAATTTTTTTAAATACGCAAGGATGGTATTTATTTATTTATTTTAATTTAGAAGTTTCTTACTAGCAACTTTTCAAATCATCTACTTTTTTCAATTCTCATTTATATTAAAGATTAATATTATCCTATGCGGCCTGGATTAAAGCCACTGTACCTATGCTGTTTTTTCCCCTTGTACATTCACTCTAACATACTTTGATTTATCAAGATAGGTATTATCCAAACTGAAGGTCAAACTTTGAAAACAGCATTCTGATGTTAAATTGGAGGAAATCGATGTTTGTAATACACGGAACAGTCAAACGGAAATCTTATCCTTTTACGTAACAAAAGTGAGCCATAAAGTGGATTTTCGACTCAGTCTCCCTATCGTTTAACCACTTCCTCTAGTGAATAGGCAGTGCACGGATATCTTTAAAAATAATTACTCTGGTTGTGAGCATTGGTTCCCACCTGGTAACCTCAGTATCGAAAAAAAACTTTCCTCTTATCGCCTCTTTCAGTGGTTCAAACATGTAGTCACTCGAGGAAAGTATGGCGGCTGTTATAATTCCGTGGCATCCATCTTGCAAACACTTTGCAAAACTCAAGCATGTCATGAATGATGTCATGTGCTGAGCCATGACTAATTTGCTGGTTTACGGCTATTTCATTCCCCACCACAGGACGATTTTCCATAACAAAGTTCCATAACACAGTTGCAGTAGACAACGCTGTGGCTGATCCGGGCGCACAAACATCACGCCATTTCCGAACTTTCTACTGTCTCACTTGCTGCAGTGATACATAAGCATACTGAATCTTCATTTTCCGGCAGATTTCAGTAAGTTTCGCACCTTCACTGCTCAGAAAAATTCTGGGAGAACGGTGTTCTTTCTTGAGCATGTCGCAAGCGGGGGAACTGGTACATTCCGTGGCTGCGTTAGCTTGCCATCTGTTCGGCCTTTTTTACAGCATTGATAACAGTACTGCTAAATCTGAATTGAATTGATGTATACAACTATACTATTATATTGATATTTACAATACTTTTATCTACAATACATACACATTTCTTAATCTAAGGTATAAATTATGGTGCCGTTTTCCTATTAACCTTGTTAGTTCAGCCTCCTTGGCTCCCAGGTCTTTTAGCCTCGCTGAGTAGCATAGTCACTCCTCTATCCTCTAATGATTTTAATCTAACCCGCTGTTTCCCCTTATCTCATCATATTTTCTGTCCCACTTCTTACTTTTCTCATCCATTTCTCTTTAGCTTTCCAAAACATGTTCTCTATACTTCTATTCCTATTTTCATTTTTCCCCAAAACCATTTTATAGCTATCAACTCCCTATGCATCTCTTCCCATTTCTTCTCCCATACTTCCTGCCTCCATGCTGCTAACTCTTTACACTCTAGCAAAATATGAACTGCACTTTATGTTTCTCCTCATAATTCACATATTTCTATTTTGTTACTTCTTAGTCCCCTTAAAAACAATCCTGTTGTAATCCAAGCCATTCCTTCCCTCTCCTGTTACATGTCTATATATCGTTCTCCTCTCCAATCTCTCTTTATTAACCTATAAAATTTCAATGATCTTCTGGGCTCTAGCTCTACCCATATTTCCTATCTATATCCTCCACTCTATTTCTATTTTCCAAAAACTTCTACATTCATATTTTATAGTCTCCATAAATCACCCATTCCTATTTCTTCCACATTTTTTTCCACCTCAAGCCACCAGCTTTTCCTATTTCTTATTTTGATTCATATACAGATCAATGTCAGGAAATGTGGATTTTTAATGTGTAGGCTTTCTATCATTCCGTATTCTATATGCTTAAATATATTAAGCCAAAAAATATATTACTTATTTTCAGCGGTAAATTTTATTTTTATATTAAGGATTTAACAAATCCAAAGTTTTATTTACTTTTGAGATATAAGATATAGCTAAAATATCAACATAATCACGCAGTGCTTTCACGATACTACACTCTTGTTAGCTTATCTCAATCTTATAGGTAAACAAGCAGCGATTACCCATTGCAATATCAGATTTTTTTTTAAATGAAACTGCATTTAGACCTCAATATGCCAAACAAGTTGTTGATTATAATTTAATTTACTTCAATGCGCCGGGTCGGTCTGGCACCATTTTTGTATTACAAAAATAAGGTACGTAAAACAACCTTGGTTATTTTAAAGAATTTTAAAGAAGACATTGTCAAGTAGCTGGTCAACTACACACTGAAGATGGTCAAAACCTGATCGAAAAGCGCTTCTGGAGATATGAAGAACATCTCATCTGAGTGAGTAATCCTAAAAATGTTTGACAACTACTCATTTTCTATACAACCTTGGTTATGTTTAATTCTTTCTACAAAGTCTGCGTTTTTCTCATCATATGGATCAAATGTATCGTATAACATACCGCAACAATAGTACCAAAATTAATATTTAACCGGTAAGCTTCAGGTTGCCTTCCGTAATATACGACTAATGCTTACTAAATCGGCTTCTAAGTCAGGTCACGGTTTATACTCGTCGGAGGGTGGACATTTTTCTCCAGTGTAAAAATCCTTAGTTTTTTCCTTAGTTTCGTTGGGAAGAGAAAAAGCCTCGGTCATGTGGGACATTTTATTCTCACGTAAAAGTATCCCAGACCTCGCGAAGAGAGCCTTAGTAAAAATATGGGGCATTTTCACACCAGAAAGCTCCTGTTTTTCTCTGGTTATCCAGCGGGCGTAGAGCAACGGCTATACACCGGGTACTACTAGAGGGTTTATGCTTACTCAGAACCCTGATAAAAGACCTTAAGTTTGATCTTAAATACTAAGCAACTAATTGAATATCATCAATGTACGTTCAAATTTTGGGAAATTATCTCAATAATGCTAATACTTTATTAAAAGTATTTGAATAAATAATATTCAAGTGATTTAAATATATTTACAACCTATATCTCATTTATATAGTTAAAGTAAAACATTACCTTTGTATTGTAGAAATCTAATTTTATGGAATATATAAAATATATAACAGCAAAGGTTTGCTATTTACAATTAGTAGACGGGTAGGTTTTCCCCCACACGCGCCATGAAGGGTAAACCTACGTGTAGCTTGATGTTTCATGAAATAGCTCCACGAGTGGTCCATCTACTTTACACTGTACGCCCCTTATCATGGTAATGGTTCCATGAGATTGGTTAGCCTTTCAACTCGGCGATTCCAATGGCCGGAAGTGTAATTTGGGGCGAACAAAGCGGCACTCGAGAATTTCTATTTCCTAACCCTCATTCGGTCAATGCGCTAAGTTCACCTTCACCATCCTTCTAAAGATCTAATAAGTAGACGATTATCACAAATTTTGGGTAAACTTATGAAGCCCACAAACTTCAGAGTCACGGAAATTATGTTTTCAAGGTCTAAGACAACAACCTAATTTAACTACGCTATGGCCATTATTGAATATATTTCCTCGTTTACAGCCTCTAAAAGACAAAGTTGTGTAATCTTTACTGCAGACAAAAGCCGGCGTATCATGCGAATTAGCAATATTCCATACAGTTAGTTTTATTGAAAACATCAAACAGAAATTCTCATTCTGAGCCCGCTGTTTATTGGTGGCGTTTTATGCGAAAGTTGCTTAGTATTTCTAATTCTCTGGTCAAATCTAATACCTTTAGTAATACAAAGCGTGCTTTTGATACGTGTTACTAATCTTCCTTTAAACATACACTAAACCGGTGTTTGGAGCTCAACACACCATATATTACCCTATTTTCATATAAAACTGCATCAATATTATACTATTACTTTTTATAGAAAATGATTTCAGTTGAAAAAGATGTTCTGTTAAGTTTGTCATTTTAGGTCGAACTTTCCGGGCTTTTCGTATAACTAAGATAAGATTTTCCCGGATTGTTTCATCCTTCCAAATACTAGTCACATTATTACTCCAGGGTTTTCAAAGTATTTTGATCCTGATGCGAAATATGCATGCTTTTAAAAGATATGTTATTTTAAACAAAATCATTAGAAAATAAAAAAAAAGTAATTTGAATTTTTACTATTTTTATTATTTCTTCATGGAAATAGTAGCCCTTGGTGACAGATCTTCTAGAAATTTATGGTGTCGCATTCTTGGAACGTGCTGAATTTAAATACCAAGTTCGGTATTCAACCAACTTTCCGATTTTGAATCACAAAATCTCTCTCTCACACTCAGACACACACACACACACACACACACACACACACACACACACACACACACACACACACACACACACACACAAACACACACACACATGGATCAATTTATTAAGATCTCATTTTATATTGAGGGATTCAAAAAGGGGTATTTTCGGTGTAATCTCGATATCGAATTTTGGTTGGAATGCAATTGCGTAATAGAGAAAGGAAAAAGTGCAGTATTTTTTATTATGTTTGTACTCCATAATTTCATTTGATGCCTTAGAGCTACTAATTTGACAATATATGATGTTCTGTGTTGTCTTTTAAATGCTCCCGACACATTCGGTGATGCGCATTCCAATTTTAAGTGCCTTCTTCTCAAAACATGTTCTTAGTACTTTTTATTACTTAAAACTTGTCACTGTTTTTGCCAAATAATTTGTAGGTTTTAGAAGAAACTCTGAACATGTCTGAACCAACAATGAAACTACTACGACGTGTTTGTTTCACACTAAGCTAACAGAATATAATAAGATTGAATTTTAGTGCGAAAAATTATGAGCGTAAAAAATTATGATCATTCTTTATTGAACAGCCCTTGTAATTCTGTAATTTTTCAACAATGTGCAATATCTTACTGATTACGCGTCACTGTGACATTAAAACCTTTTGAGCTCCCTTTCCCCTGTTAATAGTTTCCTGTTTATAAGTTTTATTAAACACAAGTTACACGTGTTTAAAACCTGAAACATTATTTGTGGTGGCCCTATATATTATAAGCAAAATCATATGTCTGATTTAAATGTTGTAGACGAATTTTATGATACTTTAGCGTACTCTGATAAGACTTTAATGCTTTTCACAGGTACCTTGCTTAAGGAAACATCCTGAGCAACAATTTGATTCTCAGATATGAAAACGTTTCCAAAGCGGAAATTATGCAGACTGTCAGATGTCAACTATGAGCCAGTAAAAGCCTAAATTTAGACCATGGCATAACCGAATTACGTTCGCAGCTCATCTACTTCCATTTACAACCTTGCATGTTTCTGGAGACCTCACACATTCAACACAGGACAAGTGCAATATGGAAGCTACCGATACAGGCGTCCTGCCTAGAATAACATTAAATATCTCTCACTGCCAGTCAGCCGTGTGAGAAAATCAAGAGAATATACCTCGACGTGAGGTTCCCTTTCTTGATGGAGGGGAAGAGCAAATACACACTGGCAGAAACAAACGTGCTCTGTAGAATCATAACACAAAACTGCCACAGAAACAAAAGCATACGTGACGGGTCATATTTCCAGGTCCCCCAGTAGCTATACGTAATCATGTCAGTTTTTTCTTTCAAGGAACTTCCTTTGTCATCAATATTTCAAAGGAAAAAATTGCCTATATATATTTCGTCAGCACCGTTATATTTAATAAGTAAGTCTCGGACACGGTTGCTGTTTCGTTGCTTTTTGACTAGAAAAGAATTAGTTGTGAACCCTTACCCTCCGCAAACGCTACCGGCCATTCACAAACTCAGTATCGCAAAGACTGGTGCCTTTCTCCACTCCGCTTACTTGCAAACAGTGTGGCAACATAGCAAAAGTTAATTATATGCAAAGCCTACCTACTTTATATTCACATACAAATATGCATTATAGAGGTAAGGAGTTTCTCCTTTGGAAATTCAGTAGAATTAGGTAAAAGGATTTTTGTAAGTTGGATGATAAATGCAATAAATACAGGAAGCAAACAATATATAAACATGACAGATGTGAATAAAGGCGCTTATTTTAAAATGCAAGTTCAAATCAGATTCGTTAAAAGGTACAGTAAAGCATTCTCTACACACAATGTCTTGAATAGGTGATTCTGTTTCTTCAATATAAACTTTGAGTGTCCCGTAGTATGCCTATTGTTTCAATATTGTAACTTTTTTTTTTTTTTTTTTTTTTTTTTTTTTGGTTTCGTAAAATTAAAAGTCTAGTTTGCAGAAATTCAAAATTCTCCTAATTTCAGTAGAAACACACTTTGGTCAACCCTTACAGAATCTAAAAATGACGCGTCATACACACAGTAGTCTCTGTTTGCTTCACCACACATAAACAAACGAAAGAATTCACCCGCGGTACACTTCAAATAGCTGTACGCACACAATTAAGAGCTCAACTCGCAACTGTGGTACAGTGCAAATGTCCACACACTGCACGACTGCAACTCTATTCCCTGACTGGCAGCTCTCCCTGCACGACTTTTATACCTCTGCCATTGTTTCCAGAAATTTGTGGACGTTTCACGGTCTTTCACGACGCAGCGGGAAAGCTCAAACTATCTGTCTCTTTCTCCCTCTATTGCTCTCTATCTCTCGGCAAGTGATTAGTGCTGCGCCCACGCGCTGGCTGCTCTGTCTCTTTGTTTACTGCCCGCACACGGCCCGGCAGCAACTCAACAATGCCTGGCGACAATATAGAACATCAAACTTGCAGACAGGTTAGATCCACTGATCAAGTGTTCTGATCAATGCAATGTGTTAAGCTATCTAACCAGTACCTGGTTTTTATCGTGACAAAACGTGAACTGACGGGAGCTGCTGTCCTGCGTCGCTCGTCCTCGTGATCATCTGCAATTCAAGCCCGTTCTGTGCTGGTGGACTACAAATCATGACCTCTTGATAAATAACCGATGTTATAACACAAACATAACTATGTGTTATATTCATTGCTTCATTTAGCTAGCTTCATTTTCTACGTAACTGATGTTATATGATAAATAACTGAGGTTTGCTGCTTAAAATCGGTGTAAACGTGTATATAGGGTGTCCCAAAATTAGACCGACAAACTTTGGGAACCGATAGATAACATTATTTTAAACAGTTCTTGTTAAGCGAAGGTTTTTGCTGCGGTGCTTTCTTTAAGCGCTAGACGAGTTAATGACAAAGCAAATGTTGGAACGCACGCCCATTACGATTAACCAAAGAATGCATCGGCGTGCCATATTTTGCCGTATTCTCGCAAAGACAAGCAGGTCAAGGACGGTCACAAGTCGTAGCCCTACGGGAAGAATTCTGCAGGAAATGTTGTTGCACTCTTTTCACCTCGAAAGGGTTCACGGGATGAGGCCTGAAGATTATCCTCTGCAACAGCAATTTTATCAGTGGTATCTGGACAAAACTGAAAACGATGTGCTGTTTGCAACCCATGCCATGTTCACAGATGAAGCAATATTCACACGTGAGCAGTTATTTAACTTTCGGAATTCAATGTTTGGGCCTTGCATTTCAGGGGTTACATCAACTGAAATTTGGTGTTAATATGTGGAACGGTATTGTGGATAATTTCTTAATAGGATCATACATTTTGCCGGCTCGACTCAATGATACAATTTTTTTATTACTTCTGCAACAAGTTTTGCCTGATCAAATGGAAACAGATACCCTTCATATCAGACAGGACATGTGATTTCAAGTGATTGCGCACAGCTCACTTTGGTTCTGAATTACGTCATCTTACGGCTATCACTGGATAGGCAGAAGTTGACCCATTGCCTGGCCGACACTTGACTTCTTTTTGTGGGGGCTCATGAAGATTGTAGTGTATGAAACACCTGTTGAATCAAGAGGACTAGTGGCACGAAAAACCTAGGCAGCTGGCGAAATCAGAAAAATGGAGGTGTTTTTGCAAGAGTACGGGATATGGCACATCGATGCACTCTTTAGATAATCGTAATGTGCGTGAGTTCCAACATTGGTTAGAGATTAACTCATTTAGCACGTAGTGGAAGCACCGCAGCAAAAAATTTCCCTTAACAAAAAGTGTTCAAAATAGAGTTATCTATCAGCTCCCAAAATTTGTCATCATTATCATTATTATTAACTGCGTCGGTCTTCACCAGAGACCTTGTCGGTCTAATGTTGCGACCCTGTATAATATACTGGACATGTCTTATATGCTGTGATTTAGTAATAATAATAGTAATGATAATAAAGGGTAATAATAATAATTATTATTCAGTAAATTAAGTTCTGTCAATCCTCATGGCACATGCTAAGCTTAGGCACCCAAAGCAAACGAATTGACATATGAGCCCGACATGCTGTAAACACAAATTGGCAGCATTCAAGCATATTTACACAGTGTAATGAGGAACCAAATTCTGCAAGCATATGGATACAAACTTCATAATACTTTTCAAGCATACAGTCGCGTGTATAGCTAACTTGTCATAAAGGAAGCAACATAAGGTATATTGCTGACTTCCTTCGATTCCTGTAATATTACTATGTAAGATTTATGATTCTTATAAAAGTAAGAAAAAACAATGACATAATTTTTGGTTGAGTCTTTCGGACATTATCTATCATTTCTCTATCGAGAATTACAGCAAAGCCAATTCTAACAGAGTTAATAACTGATTTTTAAAGTCATTCAGACATAGAAAGGGCCGGGTAACATGACTAGACACATATTTCTATATATTAAGCTGAATTATCATCACAGATTTGAGTTCATCTATGGCTCCATTAAAACGTTAAGAAAACATCCAGCATCGTCGTTGTAGTATGAGGTAAAAGCAGCATCTTTACAAATCTTTTGCAAAACGTACTCTGTATTAAATGATGCAGAGCTTTAATGTTTGCCCCCAATTATAAGTTGCGACAAACTTTTTCAGCCTTCAAGTTCTATTTACCGTACCCTTCTTAATAAAACTGTTGAAAAAGGCTCTCGAAAGTATTTTAACTAGCGAAAAAGTTCTCCAAGCATGTTTATGGGTAAGTATAACTTATTTCATCGCAGTAAAAGTCTCCTTGTGATTACTGGAATGACTTAAACCCTTATTTCTCACCAGCTCTTGTTATGTTTTATTTCCGCATTGCACACGTGCTCACTTTTAATGCATATCCAAGTACATTATCAATTCTAAATTGTATATTCAAGTACATATATTGAACGCGCTAGTGCACAGTTGCATGTATATTTGGGGAGTTTTTAATCCTCGACTTGGAAATGACACGCCATTGCTTATTCTTGGCAACCAAGAGGTGGTATTACTTCACCGAATGGAAAAGGAAATGATAGCGTGTATGAGTTTTCGTGACCAAAACATGATATGGAGTAGCGCTGAGCCGGCTGCGATTATAGATCCAGAGTGGTACGGAGTAAGATATCAAGGATAAGTAGGATAACTTACTCCAATTTTGATAGTCTTTAAGCATGCGAAATCAGCTAATAATTGTCAATAATAGTAATTGTTATGACTTTGTATTTAAATGCCTTTAAATAAACCAGCTATGACAAAAAATTGACAACCCTTGTGATACTTACACAGTCACCTCAAGAACCGAATAAATCTTTATATCAGCTGGGTTTTATTTCTGTTCTCACATTCTACAAAATGTTTTCTAAATGTTTTAAATCTAAACATTTTAATATTTTCTTCTGTACCTGGTTTTGAATTCAGATAGGTAAAAGTATGATTTAAGTACTTGTTTCAAAATTTCTAGATTTATTACATCTTTAATTCGTTTCATTTGTTTCCCTTAGTGTTATATGTTATATAGTGTTATATATTTTTATAAATCACTTTCGTTATTCCGATAATCTTGATCCATCATTTAATGAGAATAATATACTCGTTATCAATTGAAAAATTTAATCCTTTTGTATATTATCACGGAACGTTAATTAATAATGGTTGCTAGATTTTTGTATTATGGTTATTTATTTATATATTTATTTATTTACGTCCTCCAACGTTAGGTGATATCGGGCGATGAATGAAATGGGTGAAATAATGCTCAAATGAGCCCGTGGTCTATGGAGCCTACAGTTACCCGACATTCGTCTTTCAGGATAAAGGAAAACCCGGAAAAAACCTTATCCAGATAACTCACCTTGAACGGGACCTCTTGAACGTGAGGTAGTCCTGTCACCATCCACGCTACCGATGGGGGGGGGGGCTTCTATTATGGGATCATGGTTTCCAAATACAGAACGACATACAAATATGCTTTAAAAAAAGAGAGATATTATAAATAAACGCCTTTTCAGATGTCTAGAGATTTCTCGTAGAAATGAACCATTTCTAGATAAAAATGTTTCAGGGACGTTTCGTTTAGGATCCGTCTTCTGCCAAATATCCAGTTGGTACAATCTTTATATTCTTCACGTGCGATTATTATACACCGTAACAACTGTTATGCCCGATTTCACCAACAGATGTTAAGACTTAACACGAGTTTAGCAATAGTTAAAACAAAAATTGCATTTCACCAACATGTGTTAGCGTAACACTCGTGTTAAATCTCTTGTTAAACTAACAAGCCAAATTTCTGATGTTAAGTCCTTAACAATTGTAAATAGTCAAGATGGCGGGCATGAACTCAGCTGTTGATGTCGATTTGCTATATTTAAGACCGTCTAAATGGTATTCATAATAGAATACGGCCTATGAGGAGAAATGATTTTGAGGAGCTATTCGAAGAAAATTTTCTACAGAGGTATAGACTGCCGAAACAAGTTGCTATGAAGGTTACTGCGGAAGTACAAGAGAGGTTAGAACATGCATCCAAAGGAATATGGCGATCTAGCCTTTGCTTCAAGTATTAATAACTTTGCGATTTTATAAGTCACTGAATTATGTGGATAATACACTGTCCACCTCCCGTCTTGAAACATTCAAGTAACTTGCCCTTCTTCGCTCCTCGTTTTAAATTTACGTAATGAGTTAGAACATGCATCGAAAGGAATATGCCAATCTCGCCTTTGCTTCAAGTATTAAAAACTTTGCGATTTTATAATTCACTGAATTATGTGGATAAATACACTGTCCACCTCCCGTCTTGAAACGATTAAGTTACTTTTTCTTTGCACCTCATTTTAAATTTACGTAGGTAATACTGACAAGTTGTTTAGTGCTTGTAGTAGTGACACATACATTTGAATTAAATTCGTTTCCAATATTTTCCCCGTGACATCTTTCTCTTTTGCATTCACCGCATCCGTCCTCTTATTTTCCAAGATATCCTTACACTTCGTCACCAATTCAATTAACATTTCTTTCTCCATCGATGAGAAATTTGTCTCACGGCTTTATTTATCATTTTGTTCATCCGCCATTTTTTAGGTTGTGCAATCTGTGGCTTGTGCAGACGAAAATGAAAACAAAAGCGCATCGCAGTACGTTCAGAAAATAATACGACTCATCCATAGCGTTCTATATCTGCGATATTTACAAGTTTCTTGGCGTTAACACAGGTTTGTTAACATTTTCAGAAAACAGGTGGGTGAAATGCAAGAAATTTAACATTAGTGTTAGAACTCTGACAATTTTTACGTTACATTTGTTAACGTGGAGTTTAACATCTGTTGGTGAAATCGGGCATTAGTGTATGGACTGGAAATCTGCGTCGCTAGAAAGGGGAACAGGAACGAGAATCTAATGAACAAAAATATAACCCGAAACGCCTGATATACTTTTTAGCTCTAACAGCTGGTAATTTGTATGAACAGAAACTATAAGACAATACATTTTTTTTTTTTCTAAAACAGAAAGTCTGTAGGAGAAATACCAAGGAATGCATTTTATTACTTTGGGTTAATTTTACCAAACATTTTCGAGATGATCTAGTAAGTCGATCTAATAAGATTTGCCTACCAATGTTCATAATCTCCAATCCATCTCGGGGTGGATTTACACTACCTCTCGAAAATCAATAAATAACCGTTAGTTAATAGTTTAATAATAAACTACTTTTCTTTTTCAGTTCGTAAAACATTATTTTCAAGAGAAGCGTATTAGCTAGAATTCTGAGAACATTTGCAATGGCACAGACGGCTCTCTTGGCACCGTCTCTCTAGATTCAACACACACATATTTTGAGAGCAGCAGTTGTCTTGGGATTTACTCATGTAACTTGACGGAGTATTATTTCAAACAAAGCATAGAGAAGACAAGACTTGCAGCGTCTCTGTGAATACTAACGTCTGAGGATTTACATTCAAAACTTCATTTCTCAACGTGGCATACTTGTAGCTTTGTTCACTTCTGCATTTGTCTTCTGTTATACTCTAACATCCTGAGATTTCAGTTAGAGGATGAACAAAGGAAAATAAATATAAAATTTAGAGGTAGCGGATATGCCGCAGGATTTTATTGAAACATGTCATTTCGTGAACATCCTAGGCAGATCGTGAAACGCCGACCAAAGAGGTTGTTTATGAAATAACAGAAGTTGTTAGGCACATAGCAACAATTCAATTTTCTGACCCGCAGTGTCTTTCTCCTACTTTACTTCTGTTGCAGGCAGTCAATAGTGATAGCGTGCAAATGTCCGATTTCACCAACAGATGTTAAGACTTAACACATGTTTAGCAATAGTTAAAACAAAAATTACATTTCAGCAACAAGTGTTTGCTTAACACACGTGTTAAATCTTTTGTTAAACTAACAAGCCAAATTTCTGTTGTTAAGTCCTTAACAATTGTAAATAGTCAAGATGGCGGGCGTGAACGCAGCTTTTGATGTCGATTTGCTATTTTTAAAACCGTCTAAATCGCATTCGTAATAGAGTGCAACCTATAACGAGAAATTATTTTGAGGCGCTATCAGAAAAAAAAATTCTACACGGGTATAGACTGTCGAAACAAGTTGCTATGAAGGTTACTGCGGAAGTACAAGAGAGGTTAGAACATGCATCGAAAGGAATATGCCGATCTTGCCATTGCTTCAGGTATTAATAAGTTTGCTATTTAATAATTCACTAAATTATATGCATAATACACTGTCCACCTCCCGTCTTGAAACGTTCAAATCATTCGTCACTTGTCCTTCTTCGCACCTCGTTTTAAATTTACGTAATACTGAGTTAGAATATGCATCGAAAGGAATATGCCAATCTCGCCTTTGCTTAAGGTATTAATAACTTTGCGATTTTATAATTCACTGAATTATTTGGATAATACACTGTCCACCACCCGTCTTGAAACGTTCAAGTCACTCGTTCCTCTTCGCTCCTCGTTTTAAATTTACGTAATTCTAAGTTGTTTTATGCTTGTAGTAGTGACACATGCATTTGAATTGAATTCGTTTCCAATATTTCCCAACGTGACACCTTTCTCTTTTACATTCACCGCATCCCTCTTATTTTCCACGATATCTTTACACTTCGTCACCAATTCAATTAACATTTCTTTCTCCATCGATGAGAAATTTGTCGCACGGCTTTTGTTTACCATTTTGTTTACCCACCATTTTTTCAGCTGTACGCAGATGAAAATGAAAACAAAAGCGCATTGCAGTACGTTCAGAAAATAATACGACTCACCCATAGCCTTCTATAGTTGTAATATTTACAAATCTCTGGGCGTTAACACGTGTTTCTTAACATTTTCAGAACACAGGTTGGTGACATGCAAGAAATTTAACAGTAGTGTTAGCGCTGTGACAATTGTTACGTTACGTTTATTATGGTCGATTTTCACACATTGGTGAAATCGGGCATAAGTGATTTTGTGATAGGGTGCTAAGAGAGCAGAATTTCTTTAAACGGTAGAAAAATCGAAGAACAAAACCAGGATAGGCTACCCCTCCATTAGCTTCCGTAGGAGAGGGGATTCGTCCCTTTCAGCTGCCAAGGTGCGGGCGCTGCGGACCCTTAGCACTCGTGGTACCTCTGACGTTACTAGAGGAACCTCGGGCCGAACATTCGAGCCCCTCCCTCTGGGAGCTGCTCGGATTGGGTTGGACTCCACGGGGCAGTGTGTTCCCACCACCCACGGGAAATTGGGTACCTCCGGCCAGGCTAAAGCCGCCCGGACGGGGTAGAGGGTTGCCTCATAAGTCCCGGGTACTAGCCTGCAGAGCTAGTAGCTGGTGTGCTAGATCACCGGCGGCCCTACCAAGGTTTTTTGGTAGCTGGTTCATTAAGGACCGGCGCGTAAGTTGCGTATCCACTTCCGTCCTGTCTGCCGTGAGCAGCGGACGGCAGTTTATAAAACAGGTACTGTCCTACGGTAAAACGAACCCGAGAGGCCCGGGTTCTGGTACTACGGGTCCAGGACTGATGGGAGTAGATCCTCACATTCACTTCACCCCTCCATTAACACCACAATATCTCTAAACTAACCTTTAATTCTAAGCTAACCTTTGGGTGTCGCTGGCTTTTAAAGGCTCAGTCAGATGGTGAAGTATGAAATTATACTATATATTGGATTTTCATGATCTACTGGTTAGAGTCCTCGCTGATTAGAGGTCATGCTTTAGCTACCATTAAGTATAGGATAACATCAGATGTGACAATAGCACTCTTCTGAACAATGTACCTAATGTACATTGAAAATGTACAGAATGTACAGAACGTAATACAACTACTGATACTTATATTTAAGTACTGAATAATAAACAACGAATATTACACTCAATTTACCGACGGTGATTGTAAAGAAATAAATTTTATTACCGTTACTGAAGCAGTGAAAAGGATAGACTCCGTGGTGTTTTTACATTATGTTGATACAATGGTAACACTATTTTACCAAAAATGGTCTAAACAAAGAAATCTTAAATTTTGTTGAAATAAATGCAGCAGAAATTAAGAAAACTATAATTTATTGTGTAGCATTTAAATTAACATTCCTCTAAATCGAATTAGACGTTGTTTAAACATAAACTCTCGCTTTAATCTTTTTCATCCTTATGAAAGGCAAAGGAAGAAAAAGGAAGAAGGAGGGAATGAAAGAAAGAAATAACAATAAGCTGTACCATAATTTACGATTTTGTTTGATTAAAGCTGTACTGAATATTCATTTATTGGCTCTTTTTAACCGCAATAACGGCGTATATACTGTACGAGCATACAAATTAATATACAAAAGAAAAGCATAGCTGCTAATGTCATGAGTAATAGGTTCAGCTCACTTTGTTTGCAAGGAACATACAAAAGATATAACAGGGCAAACAGGATATAACAAAGGAAATGAATCTCAAGTTTGTTTGAATCACCTAAAATATTTGCTCATAATTTCTGCAAAGGGATTGCAACAAATTGAACAAAGTAGAAAGTGAAATCGTGCGTGAAGCTATGCTAACATTCTGCATTTCCCGAATTCCGCATTCTCTTTGTTTAGTCACAGACGGATGCCAGAAACATTTCGGGCCCCCTGAGAAATGATGCTTTCCATTTGGAAGCAAATCGAGAGTTGTTCACGTGTTCCGCGTGACCACATTTCTCCCTCCTTCCATGCCTCTTTGTGCCGCTACAGAGCATTTATTATATTGGCTCCGTTTTCAATATCGTTACGAGAAAGCCAGAAACATTTGTGCAATGGGATGTGTTCACGACATTCTAGGTGTATGTTTGTCACTTTAATAGGCAGCCCAAGGAAAGGCTAGTAACTGGGTAAAACAGTGCTGTAGCAATACAAAACTTAAAAAGGAGCTAAGACGCACGGATATGTACCCTTTTTGCTGGGTAATATGAAATTCCTCTTGTTTACACTTGGATGGAAATATTTATAACACTTTTTGAGATTTTTAAAACTCTGCTCTCTACTCAAAAGCTCGATATTAAGGTTTCTCCACAACTATACTATAGAAATTAATTGTTCTTTCACACTGGTCGTGTGTAGGCTTAATTGTGGCAACGTAGAGTCAGACTGAAAATTTCAATGCCATAGCCGGGATTTGAACCACGGATCTTCTGGTCTCCGCCAAGCCGCTCTAACCATTGAGCTACTATGGCCAACGTGCCGATATGACATTAAATTCTCCAACTGACTCGTATTTTTCCCGGTAAACCACTTAGGAGTTCTCATAAACACATGAGACAACTACCTTAATGGCTACTTACAACATGTAAGTACTTTAAATCCCGGGCTCCCGACTCTACGTTTCCACAATTTAGCCTACACACGGCCAGTGTGAAAGAACAATTAATTTCCATTAATTGACCTAATAGTGGTTAACTATAATGCCCGGGCCTTAAAATTTTTTGATTAGTATAATTTGAATGTTACATATTTATTGCAGATTTTGTAATCCCACTGGTAGCAGGAAACCGGCGGCTATTTAGAGTTTAGAGTTTTCGTAACTCCTTTTTGTTGTTTTAATAACTGGTTACCAGATATAGCTTATTGGATCCTATTCCAGTTTTTATTGTATTGTAATAAATACGTAAATATAAATTAAAATAGTTAAAACATAAAAAATTAGTTTTTGTGTATAATTAATAAATTTAATAATTTTAATAGTACAAATAATAAATGTAATAATAACAAAATTAATAATCATAAATTGAATAATAAATTTACACAATTATTTAAAAATAATGGTAATAAATTTAGTAATATTAATTTAATAATAAAGGTACTAATAATAAATATAATAATGATATTAATACAAATTAATTGAATAATAAAAATAACATTAGTTTAATTGAATATATATTTGTTGTTAATAGTTGGTAGTATTAGTTTAATGTGAGCAATGTTGATATGAATCAAATAATTTTTTTTTATTTAGATTGACTTGGATAAGATATTGTGTTTATTTTATCTTATATATTTCCATTTTATTTTATAAATGTTATATAATAATTGTAAATTTATATTATATATTTTATGTGTATACATGTATCTGTAAATTATATGGTATGTGTGAATGTAGGGTGAATAAATGTTAAAATACTGGCATGTTGGCCCTGATTTAATAAATTAGATGCCAGGATTGATTATTATACAGATTTTTACTTTGTTTGAGTGAGGGTGAGACTGGAAATCTTTTCATTGCATTGCGAGAAGCAAATCATTTTTAAAACAATCACAAAAGCATTGATAAATAAAAACAATATCTAGCCGATGTCACAGAGACAGCAATTTGAAATACGTAAATTGTGTGTTGCTTTAAAGATATCTACATATTTTGTGTAGTGCATTTATGGCCATAACTTATGGTTTAACAGTTGCACATCAAACAAAATTCCTTCCGAACGAAGAGGGTTTCACAGGCTGTACCAGAAAATGTATGATACACTTGTAATTTATTTGTCTTTTAATACTTTGAATAAAGGCAATGTTTTAAACAAAAACCATTGTACGGTTTGAGGAAAAAAAAAAAGACATTTCAATGTGGTGACATCAGAAATTTTCTTGAAAATCTTTGTAGTATCTTTGAAAGATATGAAATAACATGTTCGATATTCTTTGGACTTCTCGTGTTTGAGTCATGGAGTTGACACACGCACGCATACAACGGAACTTTTAAGGGGGGGGGGGGGGAGTTGAGTTTCTGCAGGCCTCGAAATAAGTACCTAACTTGAGCTGGAACTTATGTCTGGAATAAATTACTTCTTCTACTTAATACTATAATTATGTAATAGAAACAAAAAAAGAATTGCGTATAAATACCACATTTGCAGTATTTATAATGTGAAACAAATTTTCAATAAAATTCCTCTAGTCAAAGATATTCTATGCATGGAACAATTTTAACAGTATTTTTCATCAAGCAATTAAAATACAACACATTTAATATGCTTAAAAAGTAAAATGCCCATATGATTTTTTTTTTTTTTTTTTTTTTTTGCAATTGTCCGTGAACTCTTTATTGGAAAGGAATTCGGCATGTGTATCTAATATTATTTTTCTAGTTAAGGAAAAAATTCTGGCGCCAGTGTGCTGGAATTTCGTTCCATAGGAGTTCTTATACGTGCCACTAAATCGACTGACATGGGGCTGTCGCTTTTAAGGACAGTTAAAAACCATCGGTCTGAACCGGATTTGACCCGTGACTTTGGGATCAGTAGGATAATACCTAACTGAGTCACCAGACCGATATGCTATAATATAAGTGGTAAAGCATGAAACTCATAGAAAGAATATTTTAAAACATAGACTTTGTTTCAAATAACCACTGGGGTATCAGCTATATACACGCTTCCTATTCAAATACCGCAAGAACTATCCTTTCTCACAATCCCCTAGCAAATAGCGTGAAGGTACGCTTTCTTTTCAAAATTAGTTTCCCATTATCTTTTCATTCCACTTATAACCAGTAGCATGGCCTATGGTACCATATGGAATAAGAGCATGATCGCTACCTCATGACTGCTGCATACTCTGTCTCCACGAAAAACTGGGGGTTTGCTTGCTTAAATCTAGCTTGACTAATACTTCACACTTCTCAGGGCGCTCCTCAGTTGGTTTGTAAGTTTGAATGTAGCCTGTACTAGGTTTTTCCGCAGGTGGAGTGTCGCTAGGCTATTATGTGTATCTAAAGCCGGCCCTCGTAGCCATGGTCGCTAAAGCATATCTCTCTAGCGTCCCACCGCGTAGAGGGACGCGGGTTCGAGTCCCGCCTTGGGCATGGGTGTTTATGTGTATAGTGAATATATGTGAAACTAGGAAAACAGATAAGAAAATAAACGGAAATAATTAAAAAACGATTAAATAAGAAAAAGAGAAAAAGAAACAAAAATATAAACATCTATATACATAGATATATATTTATATTTTCGATTTAAAAAAAATGGGAAGGTGTTTGTCCTTGAGCGCTCCTAGGCGAGCAACCAATGGGAGTCCTGCGGTGCTGCATTGTATTCCCGCTAAGTGGTGCGAGGAGCGCCAACCTAATCAATCTGTATGAAATACTATTCGCGCTAAGACAAAAATTCAGATTTCACCAAAACTGAGCCATGTGGAAAGTAGAGAGTAATGTATCTAACATAACCATGAAAACCCCATATTATTAGCTCAAATACTTTTTCTAATACAAATAAATAAACCAATATTACCTGTATTATAACAATAAATCGCGACGTAACCACTGTATGAATATCATTATTGGTTGGCATGTATGTGTGTAAGTATATTTGTAATTACTTAGAACTGAAACGTAAATGTTTGACATGACGTGATAAAAGAATTACTTTGAATAAGCCAATCTGAGCGAGAGGAAATGATAAATTTCCTGCTTCCCTGGCAGAACGTGTCTGGTCACATATCTTTGTTTATGAATGGTTCGTAATCTCAGTTCAAAGTGGTTGGTGTGTATGTATGTACATGTACTTTTCATTACTCAGAACTGAAATTTAAACTACTGCATGGCGTGATAAAGGAATTACTGTGAATAAATCAAGGTGTTAAATTCGAGAAAGAGCAAACACTTCATTTCCTGTTAGCCTATGGAATGCTGTATGCATATGTTTATGAATGAATGCTGGATAAGAAGTGTTTATTTACTCTGGAGAGTTCAGATCAATATCATTAAGTTGTTGTTTACACAACAGTAGAGTAAGAGTTAAATATTGCAATGGCTTCTTGCGGAGAATTTAGTGGCGAGTCAAAAATGCAATTATTGCGAAGTCAGGCCCAAAGTATTGCTTTTAAGGTGTACACGTTCTTAAAAATTTGGGCAATGAGGAACTTAGAAATCAGCTCGATTTCAAAAATGCTCAACGGCTTACTGCTGAAGCATGTGGTGTAGGTGAAACAAGTGTGTCCCGCATTTGGATTAGAAAAGCAGGTAATTCATAAACTATAATTATAGTTATAGTATTTAAAAATATATATAATTTGCGAAAACGCTTTTTCCAATTGCATCATTGTAAAAGTTTGTAAAATATAATTTGCTTACCCTTAAATCTAGCGCCAAGCAGACGTGCATGTTGAATGAGTGTGCGAGAGAGAGGGAAATATAAAAGGAGTGGAGTAACAAGCTGGCAACGCAGTGTGTTATACGGTATCTGATTAGCTGGGCTCCAGAACTCTTCCCATTTGAAACACATAATAGCCGTCTGCTTATCCTTTGACCCAGGTCACTGTGTGAACTTTTTTTGAATAGTTAATATTACCTGTAAATATCTGTTTTTATTTGCAGTTTTGTTTTCTAGAAATATTTTCAGACCAATCCGACGTTTGCTGATGATTTATAAACAAAAAATGTTGTCAAATGACACAGGATATTTGAAGAATGTACATTAATTATGGTTAACCATAGCAGTTTCCGACATCCTTTGAATATAAGGAATAAGTAATTAGTCCATAGCTGATATTCGGAAACCTTTTATGCAAACTACCGATGATGGTTACTACTCAGAAGCAATAAATTAATTCTCCTTCCGAAAGTCCAACTGGTACCTTGCCAGACTGTTTCCACCACCTCGCTGACATTTCCTACCAATTTTCTTGCCGAAGAGATAGGAGCTTATTCAATCAGAGCCGTGTAGCCAATCTACGTGCTGTAAGTTGCTTCTCCCCGGGACGGTTTGTTAACGCAAGTTCCGCTTGGAATCAATGTAGGAAAATCCTCGCTCCACTGAACAGGGAATTGGGATCCCTTGCTACACGAAACATGGTGTACTTCTCCAGCTGCATCATCACACAGCCTCAGACAGCTTTTTAATGGAACTGCTTTCTACAGCTTCTCTACCCTGTCATCTTTCCATCTCTTGGCTGTACTTCCTTACGAAATGATACACATGAATAAAAACGAGTATGTCCTTTGGAGCAAAAACGACGTAGCTAGGAAAATCATAACACTCGGAAAATCGTGAAACCTAACATCTCCGTAAATAAGAGAGCGTTCTTAAAAGGCGCTATTGCATAATATGAAATATAGATATGTATATGCAAGAAGGGTAGAATTTATTTTCAGAAATAAAAGCCCATTAGTGCCTGCTGGAATTCGTGAGTCAAAACCATATTGTTTAATTCATACCCACCTATTACATGCCTGATTAGACTAAGTTTGCTAAGTTATAGCAAATATACTTATAATATAAAGTATTAACCGGGCTTGTGGGCTGTGGTCTACTGGGCTCCTTGACAAGCCCGGTTAATACTTTATATTATACTGACACCGGCCGTGAAAGCTTACGAATTATAATAAATATACTTATGTTAAAAAGTTAAAATACTATTGATTTATTTTCAGAAGCTAATATTTCTCTTTCGCATTTTGTCCAGGAAAAAAAAATCATTTAGTGCCCACCCCAGCGCTTCTTCTTATTATTACTGATTCACAATTAAGTGTGAGGTCAAACATGACGCTTAAAATCTTATTCATTAAGCTAGCAGATGTGTATTGCATAAACATTGAACGGTAAAGGAATAATATGAATAATAAAAAGCTTAACAACTGGTTGACACTATAAAACACAAAATAAACCTTAAGCTTAAAAGGAGCCTCTAATTATGACGTAAAACTTAGGTGCAGAAAAACAAGTGAATCAGTCAAGTATTATTTTGTTCAACGGTTTTTTGTTGTTGTAATTTACGTCCTCCAACGTTAAGTCATATCGGACGGTGAATTAAATGGGTGAAATGATGCTAGAATGAGTCCAGGGTCAATGCAGCTTACAGTTACCAGATATTCGTCTTGAAGGATAAGTGATTACTCCGGAAAAAACCTTACCCAGGTAACTCACCCTTAGAGGGATTCGCACTCAGGACCTCTTGAACCTGCGGCAGACATGCTACCATCTAAGCTACCGAGGCGGGCTGTTCAACGGTGATCGTAATAATGATAAGAAGCATCAATCGCTTAGCACATAATCACATGTTTTGAATTTCCGGCACGGTTGCTTTATTTACAAGAGAAAAGGCAATTTATGTTTGGTTAACATTGATTCGTTATTACAGTTTACTAAATACGCAACAAAGTGATCAGTAACATTTTATATAATTCTTAAAGAGGTTCAACAGTGGAAATGTATGGTTTCAATTATGTATATTATTTAAAAAAATTGTTACAATGACTAACTCACATAAAAATAACCTTCGCAGTATTACATCGTAGATTTTCCACTAAAAAGAATCGTTGACATTTCTCTGCCATGACAAAACCTTTTTCTTTCTTATTTTAACCTTTTTAGCACATAAATAAACAATTCTCTAGATATTAATGGGTGCACATAGAAACTGCACACGTTTCGCAGCTTTTCGCTTCAACCTTATTGGAATTGATGTTGAGCCCGAGACACATACACTGCGCTGTATGCGATACACAAAATCTACACTTAACTACACCATAAACTAAAACAAAAGAGAAATAAACACAGCGTTTCAAATAGAACAATGTTTTATTCTTTCTGCTAGTAGTACCAACATATCAATAGTGGTGCATTATTACCTCACGCGAACTCTCTGCAGATTAGAGTGTGATTGAATGATATTTAGATGAATTATTTTTACTTATCGGAATTACTTTACAGTTCATATGTAAGGATAATAATTAATTCTAAGTACATGTTACCAATTCTGTGATATACCTCCAAGATGACATTTTGAGAAAGATATCATTGTAAGCAAAAGGCTATTATTTCGATGTATTTGATATTTCAAGAACCATTTTGTTCTATAAATAATTTATATAATAATTAATAATAATAGTAATAATAACACAGTCAATTATTGTGGTCTGTTAAGTTATACATTAAAAAGCACATCAACTAACTTTGCAACTGGATGCTCTACAAGTACTGCCTCGGAGTCAAGTCAATGAGTGTTGTAACGGAATGGGTTTGTGTATTCTGTATATCTAGATGACAAGCTAAGCTTCTATCATCTTGGTATCGCTGACATAAAACCATCCTGACAGTTAATTTAGTATTACACGTTTCACCCCAAAACATTACAACGAAACATTAGAAGGTCCAACAGTCTGATAGTTCTAGTCTGTTCTTTCACGACATTTATGGTCATTGTTCACGATTATTTTACTCCCAGAAAAACACCTTCAGTTGAAAAACAATGTAAGAAGAGTTAGAAAATCAATTCTAACATAGAAGAGTTTTCTTTACATCTCAAGTTTATTCAATATAAGAGGGTGGTATGAAAATTTCTCAACCTTTCCCAGAGATGATCTTTTTTTTCCCTTACGTTGGTACACATGTTAATAAATCCCATGTAAAATTACAAGTCGTTCCAAGCAATATTTCATTATGGGCAGTTGTTTGGAACAGTGAAAGTGCGCAATGCTTTGAAAATGGAGAGATTGGAGTATCGAGCTGTGATAAAATTCTTCGTAAAATACTTAACACTTACAGAAATCCATTTGCGGATTGTAATGGTGTATGGTAATTCTTCACCTTCAGTGTCCACTGAAGAAATAGGAAGAAATGGGAGGACGATTTTAAACGTGTCCGTAAAAGCGTCCAAGACAATCCACGCGAAGGAGCCCAACAATTGTAACCATTCAATTGTAACCATCGAAAAAGTGCACGACATGATTTTGGAAGATCGGCGTACAAAGGTGCGTGAAATTGCTAATGCTTTTGGAATTTCAAGGGAACGAATTGACCACGTCATGCATCAGGAATTAAACATGAAAAAGCTTTGCGCAAGATGGGTGCCGCGTATCCTCACTGTGGGTAACAAATGCATTTACACGACACTTTCTGGAAAGTGTCCGGCGGATTTTGAGAAGAACAGGAGTGACCTTCTGTGCCGATACGTCACAATGGATGAAACATGGATTCACCCGAATCCAAGCAGCTGTCGAGGCAGTGGACAGAAGCTAGTTCTTCAGATCCATCGACGGGAAAGGGAAAGATCATGACGTCAGTGTTTTGGGATCCCAAAGGAATTTTGTTGATTGACTATCTCGAAAAAGCTAAAATCAATACTGGAGAATACTACTCTCAACTTCTAACCAACCTGAATGTAAGCATTCGTGAAAACAGACCTGGGTTAAAAAAGAAAAACAAAATGTTTTCCATCAGGACAATGCACCAGCCCACAAAAGTGTGTTGGCAATGGGGAAATTGAGGGATCTGTAGAATGAAGTGCTGAAACATCCACCCTATTCCCCAGATATGGCTTGCTCGGACTTCCATCCGTTTCTAAAACTGAAGAAATTCCTTGCTGGTAGGCGCTTTTCGTCCAATAAAGAAGCAAAGTGGCTACTTTGCAACACTTCCAGAAGAACACTACAGAGAGGGGATAATGGCACTGGAACACAGCTGAACAAATGTATTGATATTACAGCAGATTATGTTGAAAAACATGAATTGTCGTTTTTCCCTTTCAGGCCGAGAAGTTTTCAGAGCACCCTCGTATGCTCAACTCCTACATACCGTTCTGCATAGTTTGGGGTAACACGCTAGCCTCTGGTTCTTGAGGTCGTGGATTGAAACCAAGTGAAAGGCGAAGGATTTTATCGGGTGTAAAAGTTGTTAGCATGCCTTCGTTCGGAGAAGTACAGCTAGTAGTCACACACAAAACCATCTCAAGCGTAATAAAGGGCCTCAGAACAAAATTAAACGGTCTTTCACGCACAATGTAGAATGACACTCTGAGAAACATAGTAGTTTAAAACCCTCCATAAATAAAAAAAAAAATAAAGAATAAAAAACCCGTACATGAGAGACAACGGAAGCGTTATCAAGCTATAGGGGCTAAGCGCCAGTTTTGCAAAAGTTGTGTTTTTTTATTTCATCAGGTGGTATGTGAACCGGGCTTTTACATACTAAGAGGGCTATATCCAAATGATGGCTAATGTAGGTGCTCCAAACGCCAGTAGATCACACGAGAGGCAACTCCTGTGATTTGTACATGCAGAAGGTTTTATGTACCGGGGTTGGAGTCATCATATGGAGTGACAATTGCAGCGCTCCAAACAAAACCCGGATCATGATTTTTCTCTATATGTTCTTGATCGGCTGTGGTGCCAATGAGTCAATAGAACACAAATATTTAGTTTCTGGCCACAGCTTTTTAGCTTGTGATCGTGACTTTGCCGTTAGAACAAAAAAAAAAAAAAAATGAAATGTGTAGTGTTTAACGCCCCCTTTTACTACAGACGGCACCGCAGGAGATGACACTGATGATACATGCGATGAAGATGGAGCACCGGTGGAATGAGATGGCGGGGGAAACCGGAGATCCCGGAGAAAACCCGCCCCAACGCCGTGTTGTCCACCACAAATCTCACTTTGCGGTCGCCTGGGATCGAACCCGGGCCGCCTTGGTGAGAGCCAAGTGGTCTAACCACTGAGCCACGGCGTGGACGTTAGAACAAAAGGAAGCATTTTGTTGCTGTTGATGTAAAGAACAGCATTAGAACAGCTCACAATAAGCAACCATTTAGAGCTGTTGTAATGAAAGACAGTTATTTTATTGACTTTCAGGAAGCAGCTGATATGATTATTAATACAAAAAATGTTAATATAAGTTCTGCCTCATGGATTAAAATCACCACACCTGGGGTTATTATGGCAAAACAAGCATTTGGTGACATAGAGCCATGAGAAACGCTAAAAGTGCTCAAGAAAGGATGGCGAAGTGAAGATTTCAAAACTGTAACATTGAGGCTAAAGGATTGTCTTCAGAGAAGAAAAGAGACCTACAAAATATGACGCAATACCTACCTGAGGTGCACAAACAGTTTTACAGTGAATTGTGCAAAGAGTGAACTGTGAAATGATTACTAGAGGTAAATAAAAGTACAAAATATTTGGTGGATTTAGCCCGTTTAGGATTTCGGTGTCAATTTCTTCAGAAAAGTCGGTGTTTATTTGTTATTTTTGAAACATGCAATATGATATGTTGTTTTCCTAAAGCCAATGAGCAAGTGTTAATGTTACATTTTGTTGCTTCGCCCTATTAACATGATAACCCTTCAATATCTTCCAAATGTTGTATATATTTTATTAATTCCTATTTTACCAGTTGCGATTTCACGCGATGCTACTAGTCAACTTTGTATAAAGTAAATATAAAGGACCTTAGACCAAAATTGTGGCTTACACATTGTCATGTAGTTCTTACCTTCAAACTATATATTTTCTCAAGCGGTCTGTAAACAAACAATTAAGGATTCGTATATTAAATAAAGCCCTGTATTTTTAGGAATTAAAAGTAGCATTAGCACATCTCATTAACAGAATGCTTTCGCTTCTATTCTTGTTTATCAAAATAAGATCACTCTTACTACTTGAAATTAAATGGAAGCAGAGGTACAAGATTGGAAGCGAAATTTGAATTTTATCATTGGTGAAAAGAGGGAGATTCAAGGGAAATAAACGGAAACTCAGCTCTGCAGAAGATGCGTTGTGAATGTTCCATGTTATATTCCATCAAATTACCTAACTCTGCAACTGTTTCACGGAGATGGAAGACGAGAAGTCTCTAGAGGAAACTCCGTGTAACGTGTGAATTTGTTGCCGAATACTCATACGTTGTAGTTACAGCATGTCACTGAGGCAGACTTTGTATTGTCACCTCAACAGATAGGGAAGTAAAGCATGATTACAAGAGGTAAGCTTGACTACAAGTTGGTATAAACCGAAAAAGTCATTAATTTAGGAATAATAAATACCCTTTGGTTTTTCTTACAGTTTCAGCTAAATTTGATTAACGCTCCATTAAGAGAATCTACTCGTAATAAGGCACGCACAAAGTCATCTTTTGTTATGACCTATTGGGTGAGCGAATAGAAATTTTGTGTTTAGATATATATGGAATATTAGACTGTATACAACCAGCAAAAACTGTGTGGAGATTGTGCGGGCCAACCCAGGATCATGGGATTAAATTAAAACCATAAGCCTCTATCAAAACCTTAACATGGATTTATTTTCTCGTTTTTTTTTATTTGCTACACTTTGCATTGACCAACCAGACAGATAAAGGTAACTATCTACTTCTGTCCCAATCTGGGAGAAAGAGCCCCATAAAACCACACGGCTCACCAAAAGACAAATTATGAAAAACCCTAAGAGAAAAACGGGAGACCCGAACATGGAGCACTTACCCTAAGAAACACCCACGCGACACCAACCAGGTACACACCGGTTCGAAGGAGCCACCCAAGAAGCCTCGGGCACCGCAGCGCCCCCAGAGAGGAACGGCGGAAAGCCCAAAACAACAAGACAGCAGCGCCCTCGAACCGGAAGGGCAACAAAAATGTGCCGGGGAGAAAACAAACGGCACAAGATAAACCAGAAAATAATGAATTTATCTCATACTGCTTGAAGCAGAGGACGGTAAATTTTATCACAAATTTAAGACATCCTATTTCATTAAAATTTAGAAAACTGTTTTGTTTCTACAACTATCTATAAACACTTAAAATAATAGATTTTCCTGTGAAGCATATCAATCATCATTTTCGGCTATATTTCAAAGATAAATGCTCGATTTTTTTGAAATTAATTAAAATCAATTAATTATCTAATAGAAAATAGAAGTATTTAAAGAAGCTGTACTCAATACTAAGATGATATAGCTCTTATATAATCTCAGTTAAAAATTTAAAATTTAGAAGTATAAACATGTCTTTACGAAAATCAGACAGTACTCAGTACTTGCAGCCTCTCTTGTTGCATGATTGGCTAATTTCTGAAATGATACAGTGTAGCTCCAAAAGAAATTATGAAAATAGCTATTTTATATTTAAATATATTTCTAAAAAGCTTAAATTCTTCACACACTCAGTAAACCATATTGTAGGTGATAAGCTGTCCGTGTTAAGGTGCAGTTATCCTATTTTATACAGAACTCCGATACTTGGTCTTTCATAATTTTGCAATTGTTCCCCTTGACTATAGCTTGTGGTTTCAAACGTATTAATTGAAAGTTAGTACGATTGTGTTCATTTCTCATTGCGCATGCGCTGTGACCTTAAAACGTAAAAACGCACCCTTTCGTTCTCGTAATCAACCAAAAATATTTTAACATATTTTGCACTTTTTTTGTCTCCCTTTCTCGTCAATGCTGACGTTAGGAGGCGACTGGGTTCCCTCAGAGCGAGAGAGCCGAAGTATCTGACCTGAGAGATGAAATCAGGGTTGAGGGGTCGTCCCAACGCCTGAGATAAATGAAGGATGAATTTTGCAATTTTGACAATAACATTGTACTTAGCAAATTGTTGGTAGCTTAATATGGAAATAATGCAGCAAGTGCATTATTCGAATGCTATTACCAAGTCTCAACGGTTTAGGTGTGTGTGTGTGTGGGGGGGGGGGGGGTCCTTAACGCCCACTTTTACTACATGCGGCACCGCAGGCGGTGACACTAATGATACATGAGATGAATATGGAGGCACCGGTGGAATGAGAAGGCAGGTGAAACTGGAGATTTTGGAGAAAACCCGCCCCAGCGCCGTGTTCTCCATCACAAATCTCACTTTGCGGTTGCCTGGGATCGAACCCGGCCCGCCTTATCAACAGTTTAAGATTAGTAAGCAAACTTGCTGGTATGCTTTGCAAACAAAATAGAGGATTTGAGCGTTATAAATAGAAGAGAAAATGGTATGAAGTGAAGTAAGATTACTGAACAGACATACCAGAAATACGATTTTCTAAAACTGAAATAACAATAATCATATTTACAGCAAAATCAGCACGAGGAGGTGGAAACAACACGAAAACAACCGCTGAAATGACCCATGCGTTTTATGGAATATAAAACAAGTTTCTACGCCGCGCAATGTCATCAAATTAGAGCTTCTCTATCCCTTAGGAGTACCTCAGACGGTGGAGCTTCCTCCTCTGCTTCTCTAATCGCACAGTACACTGCATAGTAAGCTAAAATGAGAAAGTGCCACTCTACATCCCTTTTGGAGGTAACGTGGTAAGCACAGATAGGTAAAAAATGAAATTTATTATTCTAAGAAGTATAAATACATTATATCGTGCATAAAATTCTATGACGCGACAAAACTCTTATTTCATATTTTCACAAAATCTTCATGCTACTTGAAAATCTTCATATTATACATATTTTAAAAAGGTTTATGACAATGAACTGCGGTTTACAAATATTATATTCAGACATTTTCGGTGAAACATATTTAGAAAACTGTAGCAGTTATGTTTATACTTCATGTTGTTAGGAATAGTCAAAGATATTAGTATTTATAATAAGATAAAGAAGTGATGTAAAGTAGGTAATGGTGTAACCATGACAACGGATCATGGTGAGTTGTTGAATATTGTGACTTCGTAGAATTAAAAGTCCAATTTGCCGAAATTCTAAATGTTCTTTATTTCCGTAGAAATACACTGTTCACTTCGCACGTAACAACATTACATCACATATACACAATCTTCCAAGGTCGTTAACTATAACAAACAGCGTTCAGTTTACAACACTCTCAACTGTTCTCTGCTTACCTCTTCCGCGACTGTTTTACAACGCACTCTTGGCGAGTCGTCGCCTCCTTAAATACCTCATTGGCAATTCTAGATATTTCCGGAATAGACAAGAATTCGAATGTTCTATACAACAATCAAGATATCACTAGAATGTTCCAGTGACGTCACTTATCTGTGTCGGTAAGTCTTGTCTCAGTGATACACAATCCGACTGTTATCTTTAGCTGCAGGCTTTTTGTGTACACAAACCGCGCTTATCTCTCGGCACCGAAACTTACGTTCTTTTCACGCGACAATATTTTCAAAAGATATTGTTCTTCTGTTTCTGAAAGTATTAGGGGTAAGACGTATAGCTGTCTATCCGAGAGTATAACAGAAATAATTTTGTGTATGCATCAAAGATATATAATTAGCATGTGCGAAAGAAAAGATATAGTTCACTGTGGAATCTACCGCTGGTTGTAAAACGACTACATTAATAATATTTGTGATTGTTTCAAAGAATTTGAAATTGTTTATGGGAAAGTATTATTCATTCTTTAAAGATAGCAATACAATCTTTATCAGCCCCTTTACCGCGATCCTGGGAAAGAAAAAGATCTCATCGCATAACGATTATAGATACGCCTAATTGTCCAGAGTTGCAGGAGAAACGCCTAGATTTATTCAAGATCGTCACCCAAGGTGAGAAATTAATCTGCATCCACCATCATCGCATCATAATCCATCACAACGAAATCCGCTTCAAGATGACTTCTCAACCTGGGGCTTCAAGATAAGCCATAGGGAGATCATATCATCATAATCCTTCTTTAAAAATAACCGCATCAAACCTCAACCCCTTTTCCCACGACAGGCATGTACAAAATACAGTAATATTTCATTTCTGTCGTCACTGCAAAGTTACATACCTATCTTCTTGAGCAGTTTTACTTTTGAATGATATAACACACTTTTATATGCAGACTAAACGTTTGGATGCTCACTGTAAAATACAAAAACATATTAATGTATTTTATTAGGTACTTGGAACTTAAGGGCTGCAGAACTCGTAGGTATGCCATTTGTTGATTAGAACCGTATCTAAGAACATGTTTTTTTATTTTTGTTTCTCTAGCATCTTAGCCATTTTTGATCTTGTATGAGTAAGCGTTGCTGTACTATAATGCCACATTTCTCTTTTAGTCAACACAAGAGAATGGCCAGCTCCTTCAAACAATTGCACATCTCTGGATTATTCGTCTCAACTGATGATACACCTCTCCTGAGAGAAAGACATTCCATCTGGAACTCTTCAACCGTACGGTACATTTCCTTTCTTTACTGTTCTCTAAATCAGAACAAATGTATCTCCCTGCTGTATTAAGACAAAAATATACAGGGTTGGTGGTACAGTGGCTGAAATGCTATGGCACGTTTGTAACCTGTTGGAACGGGCAAAGAAAGAGCTCATGCTCCTACGGGAAATTAGTAATAGGTACGTATAATACAGAGGCGTAGGGATAAAAGCGCTTCAACCTTTTACGCTGTTCAAAACTTTTGACAGTAGTTATTTGTGATACAAGTGTTAAAAGCGGGGTTTTATTTAGGAAGTAGGAATGTTTACGGCACAAGACTGGAAGCCGAGTGTATCAAATCTAAGAGTAAAATAAAATCAATTTTAACCTATGCCCATTTTCTTCTCGGGCAGCCAGCCAGGTGAAAAGATGATTAGATATCAACGTTTCCTGGAGTGTGCATCTCTCCCACCATCAGGATACTTATAAAATGTTATAACCACAAATGAACACTGGATATAACACAACTATAAACAAAGGCAAAACACTATCACAATTCGCATTACTGAACAAAAGACTGTTTTCAGTAACTTAAATGCCAGGTCAGGAGATGGCGTGCGTATAGAAAATTGTGTCAAAGAAACGTAACTACTTAACTTGATTATCTAGCTGTATTGATCTCTGCTTCTTAAATCGACAGATTTCCATTTTTAAGGCCGGTTTCCAAGAGGAGCTGAACTGAAATCCGGCATCATGATTAAGCGTGCTCCTTTCAGAGGAAATCGCCAAAACCACCTTAATTCTCTTAATCCTGGCTAGCTGCCCGAGAAGAAAGTGAGCATATTCGTGGCCAGGAAAGCTTCAGGTCTTATTTTGCAATTCTAATCCATATTGCCATATACTATTGTTTAGGTATTCAGCTAAACTTTGTGTGGAAATAGCAGTATACATCTGGACGTGATGAATCGCAAGCCCTAGTCTGTTTTTCTTTGCCTTCGTTGTAGTTTAATAGTCACAACACACCTATACCTTGTTTCACGTAAGCTTGCCCGGTAATCTCTTAACGGTCACGTGACCTCATCTCCTCTCATTGGCTGCTGTTTGGTAGAGACTGTTTTGCGGTAAAAATTAGTTCGTTATTTAACATGGTGATATATCTTTATATGTTGAAAGAGAATTGTCAAATATTTACTTTCATAACTGTTTCAATTAAATATATTACGCAACAGAGTTAATTTATCTGAAATGCATGTTAATTCTTAAACAAAGTAAAGAGGAGGTTCCTTTGCATCTAGGCCTGCTTTTCTGATTACACAAGAGCACGTGCTTTAGCGGTAGTGAATTACATATATTTGTTTATATTTGTTTATATGAGTTTTATCACTGACCTTGTTCTGAACTGGATTAGTCATGTATTGTCATTAGAAGGTGTACTGTACGCGTTCGAGAGATACGTTATTTTATCCATCGTTTATTGCGCATGTACTTATTATATGTATAATGGCAGAGTCTACCGCCAGTTTTTCGCTGAAGCATCGTAAGGGTAAGCCATTACAAAGCGGTGAAAAAAGAATTGTGTTGCATGTGTTTAATGCACTCACAGAGAAGAATCCGTCTTTGTTAGTGAGGGAAGTCGAACAGTTGTGCTCCGAACTTACAGGTGTGAGTGTTAGGTCCATAGGAACATCGCGACGTGAAGTTGAGAAAACAGGAAAACTTACCACTCCAGGCAAACGCAGGAATAAAGAAAAGCGCGTGCTCGGAGAATGCGATGAGTTCGTTAAAACTGCTGTACGTCGTCATGTGCATAGTTTTTTCTTTAGAAACGAACTCCCTAACATAAATAAAATTTTGTCTGGTGTAAATGAGGATGCAGATTTACCAAATTTCAGCAGATCTAGTCTGTATAGATTGCTTATACAGCTGGGGTTTGTGAATGAAAAAAGGGGCAAGAAAAATGTACTGAGAGACAGAGGCGATATTGCTGTGTGGCGAAGACGTTATTTAAGGACAATCAGACAATACCGGGATACAAATCGCAAAATATACTACCTAGACGAGACTTGGGTGAATGAAGGGCTTACGACAAGTAAACTATGGCGTGACTCGACTATTAAGACTGAAAGACAAGCATTTTTGCAAGGTATGTCTTCTGGTTTAAAAAATCCCAGTGGAAAAGGCCGAAGACTGATTGTCACTCATATAGGAAGTGATAGTGGTTTTGTGGAAGATGGTCTACTACTGTTTGAGTCAAAGAAAACCGGTGATTACCATGAAGATATGAATGGACATGTGTTTCAGCAGTGGTTTGCGAGTGTGTTAGCAAAACTGGAACCAAGCAGCATAATTGTGATGGACAATGCTCCTTACCACAGCGTTCGTGTCGAAAAGAAACCAAATACATCCTGGAAGAAACAAGACATTATTGAGTGGCTGCGTGCAAAAAATGAAGTTGTAAATGAATCCCTTATTAAGGCAGAACTACTGGAACTTTTAGTAAAGCATGCCAGCGATTGTGATAAATACGTAATCGATGAAATGGCAAGGTCAGCTGGTCATGAGGTACTCAGGCTTCCACCATATCACTGGATTTTAAATCCAATTGAGCTTATTTGGAGCCAAATTAAAGGATTCGTAGCGAGAAACAATAGAACATTTAAGTTGAATGATATCAGGCCATTGCTTACCACAGCATTTTCGGAGATCAGCGACGAAACATGGAAAAAGGCTATTCATCATGTGCTCAAAGAAGAAAACAAACTGTGGGAGCTGGATGGCATCGTCGACAACGTAATAGAGAGCATAATTATAAACCCTACGGAGAGTTCCGACAGCGAAACTGTTACTGCAGAATCAGAATCCGAATCCGAGATGGAGGGGATTACTCCATTACCAGATTCTCCATAACGCGTGAGTTCAGTTTCATTATAAACTTGTATTTTTGCATGCCTTCATATACTTATTTGCATGATTTTAGCTATCTCCTGGCATTTGACGTTTACTGCAGTTTTAAATGTGATGGGAAGGCACCGCCTATGGCCTATGGCGCGAAAGCATTAGCCAATTAGGGCGAGGGGGAGGGTTGTTGAACGCGGAGTGATACATTTCAGCCGGGCAAGGTTATATGAAACAGAGAATAATAACAATCATTTACACAGTCACAGCATTCTATAATATATATAGAGGGTTATGGCATAATTAAATCTAAAGAATAAATACACATAATTTTGATTTTTTCCTGTGCTAAGAATCTTCATAGCTCCGGTTTAGTACCCTATAAGTTTATAGTACTTACTAATGATCAAGATATTTCACACTGAGACACACCTTATGCATTTTCATGACAAAATACCCTAAGTTCCCTGAGCGACCAGAGCGCCCCGCACTGGCACCGTAATGGGTGAGGACCAGCGCGTTCTCCGCCAGAATTATGCCTTAAGGACCGGCAGGTAACGTGTACGGAACTCTACTAACTTACATTAGGCTTACTTGAAATCACAACAGATGATGAAAATGACCTTCAACGCGAATATATCCCCCAAATCTTCGAAAACAGTTCTGGTTCAGTCGAAGAGGTTCATCTTGCATGATTGCCTGTATTTCTTTCATGATGTCCTTCAATTCTTGTAACGCTTGCGGGTGGATGCGTAAACTTTATTCTTTAACGCTCCCCATAAATAAAAATAAAATGAAGATAGGTCAGGGAAATGAGATGGCCACAATCCTCAACTAATTATTCTGTCACCATACACACTTCGCAGTTAATGTATAAAATTCGCAACAATGTGCTGAGTCCTAATGAAACCACTTACACTATCATTCATCTGTTGTTAATTGCAGCAAAATATACTTAAAATGCAATTTACATAAACGTGTGAATCAACTGTTGTGTCGGAACATATGGGACCGATAATTCTACGTGTACTTACTGCACACCAAACCCCGACTTTTGCAGCGTGGCGAACACGCACACAGAACTCTTTCCCTCACCACAGATCCAACTGGACTGACACGGCTGTAGTAGAGTGCTATTCTCTGGGGGCAGTCGCGCCACTCGACACCCAGCTCAGTGCCACCGCGAAGCGGTCCGGTCGCTCAGGGAACGCACGCTTTTTTTGGAAAGAGTATTTCTCTTCTTGATCCTGCATCAGGGCGTAGTAGGTCAGAGCGTTGTGCTTTAGTTCCCTGCGACGGAATGTGCCAGGAATCCACCCCACCCCGTATCTGTTGGATGATCGCTCACCTCTATCTTGCGCATGTGGATCTGAGGCCGTCAATCTGGTTGGCAGGCCCTGACTCACTAGCGGGTTGTTATGCCATGGATTACGTTACGTTATTTATCTTCTTGCATAGTGAAAAGCATCAGCAGCTTTACAAGAAAATCTAACCGTACTCGGTTCTGTAATAATATACATTTGAGAGGTAAACATTGGTCACTCCTACTCATGTACTCTTAACGCCAAAGGCATTAAATAAAATATACAACCCTTCAGTAAACTAATTTGCTTTTCAATCTCCTGAAATTTTCAACAAAAAGTTAATAACGATAATATCGATATTTTGATGGTTAGTATTAACGTTCAGAATGATGCAGATCTGGCGAACTCATGAAGGAATGACTCAAAAGTATTATCTCCTGGACTGTTCTGGCATATACCAATGATGTCACGGTTATATGCAGTTCAGGACGCACTTGGACATGGGTGGTACAGAGTACGATGTAACACATATCATTGCTAGAAGCGTTGATTAAGACGTAGCTGTCCCTGGTTGCCAGTACTGGACGAAAGGAGCGGGGCGCTGACCACGTTCCCCCTCTAGTACTGCATCCCTGTACTTTAGTGGGAAGAGATGAGAGACACAGCGCCCGGAAAGGCTTTATGCGCTGTGGGTTGGTTAGTTATATTACTTTAGAAACTAGCTGCAAAAATAGCTATGCGAATATCTTCTCGCAGATGTAGTCTTTCTCTGTAGAGCACATACAACAACGATACAACATACACACTATGCTCAAATGAAGCTATAATGGCGTTGCTGCTTTAGCGATGATTTAGTAGGAGCAACATTTCCCCTTTCTGCCTACAAACAGTGACCGGAACTAGACTATATTCACCCTCTGTTAGCACAGACGTTAAGTCTGCTGGACTATAAATTCGGGATAACTTCCAGAGTAGGGCTTGTGCTAAATCATATCCATCGAGATCTCGCAATGGCAACAAGAGAAATATCACTAGGAGTCAACAGTGCCGCAATGAAGGATTTATTTAACAAAGGCCAAAGGGAGGATCCTTGGTTCTTACTGGAGGGATATATTTCACAAGTCGTGTTACTTCGTCTTTGTGAGTGCCAATTCATCTTCACTTTGGCAACCAGAGAAACTTGCTTCACTGAGTGATATTAGTACAAAGTGAGTGGTTACTGCAAGACCATTAAGTAACCACGGATATACTTCGATAGGTCAATATTTATTATTATATTATTATTACTATTACTATTATCATTATTATCACTATTATAGTCATCACAATTATTATTATTTTAGCCATTTTCATAGTCATTTGAAGTTTAAGCCAAGTTACAATTATTTCTATATTCTACATTCGAATTAAAACAAAACATTATGCAATATTTGTATACATTTTTATACTTTTGAAGAACTAATTTAACTTGAGATATTTAGTAGACTCATACGGTAACGCTTTTTTTTTTCCTTTGTAATTTTACGTCCTCCAACGTTAAATCATATCGGACGAAGAATGGAATGGGTGAAATGATTCTCAAATGAGTCCAGGGTCCATAGAGCTCACAGTTACCCGACATTCAGGTAACGCTTACGACTCGTATTCGGGAGATCCCGGGTTCTATCTCCAGTAACCAACCAACCTGACCACAGGTTTGGGCGGTTCCCAAGGCTACGCTCGCTAAAATTTTTTTGGTGCTTCGTGCGCAAGGTATCGCGGGTTCGACTCCAGCCTGGGGCCTTAAATATGTGTATAATGCTTGTACATACATGTAACTATGGAGGAAAAAAGAAAGAAAAATTAGAAGTGTTGATTGAATTTCAGTGGATATTTAAGAGTGTTGTCGCCATTTGTTGAAAAGTTCACACTCTGTGGTGATGTGCTTGAGGGTCAGTTGTACGTTATACTATTGGCAGATTGTGGTTGGTCCTGTTTCAGAAACTTGAATCTGCATAATCTTGAAATTCCCAGTCGGAATATCAAAACATGATCCCATCTCGATTTTTTTTCCAAATAAGTGGGTTACAGTACTCCAGACTGGATATGTATTTCGCAGTTTACTTTGCGAATTGTCTTCCACTCATGCGGTGTCTTTTTCATCCTTAACGTCACAAGCCTAAAAAGAACTGCGGATTTTTCGGTTATCGCTTTATTCAGTGTATCCATAATGTTCTACGTAAATATTTAAAATGCATGTTGTTTATTTATAGATTTAAACGCCCGGCTATTGTAATTTTTTTCCCTGCGGAGAACATCTGCATCAACAAATTATACAATTTGCAATTATGTTTTGAAAAATAAAAGTCAATATCTTCGAAAAATGAAAGCTGCTTGAGAAATATTAACAAAATAGGCAATTTGTACGAATTGAGAAATGACGCAAGTATGTTTGTTTATAATGGAAAACACCAACAGGCCCTTTCTCATACACTATTTCTTAAAGCGTTTAATATGTCAAGAGAGAAACACAAACTTACATTGATATACCTGTTTTATAAAAACAATCTGCATTTGTAAACATATCAAAGTTTTATAGTGCTCTTTTCCGTGATTAAGTCAATGAGGGCGAAAAAAAAAACAATAACTGTGCATAAAGGAAGCGTTTCAATGTATACGATAATGAAGCATAGTCTTTGAGGCAACTTGCAAAAGTATACTATGTACATATTGTCGTAACTATTTTAATTGACATTAATTACGAATTAGGGGGAACGTAACTAGATTGTATTAAGAGTCAATTCGAATGGCATGAGAGGCTTCGGTACACCAAAAGATCGTTTTATCAGGTGGCATCTAAATTACAATTTTAAAATAACAACGAAAATTACTTTGATTTAACACATTTAATAAACTTTAGATACAATTACAGTGAACAAAAACACATTTATCTTTTAAGCTGGATTCAGAAGAGATGTGGCTGCACTATATCCTGCTATACGTCTATTCCCTAACAAAGTTCACCAAGAAAGACAAAACAAGCGCCAAGCTATGTTAGCCTCGTGCACAAAGTACGAATCTATCCTCACTCCGGGTCCGCTAGCCATATCAACATCTACATAATAAATAATGCCACAGAGAATAAACAAGAGAGTAGAGCTAGTATAGCTTCACCACAACATAGCTGTGAAAGTAAACCATTTGAAGCCGCTGCTGTTAAGTTTAAGTAGTAGGCATATAAAGAATATTTTAAAACGCATGTTAAGCACATCTCATTAAATGTGTAGTGTTTAACGCCCGCTTTTACTACATACAGCACCGCAGGCGATGACACTGATGATACATGAGATGAAGATGGATCACCAGTGGAATGAGATGGCGGGGAAACCAGAGATCTCGGAGATAACCCGCCCCAGCGCCATGTTGTCCACCACAAATCTCACTTTGCGATCGCCTGGGATCGAACCCGGGCCGCCTTGGTGAGAGCCAAGCGGTCTAACCACTGAGCCACGGCGCGGCCCCAAGCACATCTCAGCATAATATCTACAATATGTTTGTAATTTACGTCCTCCAACGTTAAGGCATATCGGACGTGAATGAATTGCGTGAAATGATGCTCGAATGAGTCCAGGGTCCATGGAGCTTAGAGTCACCCGACATTCTTATTATCCAGCCAGCTCACTCTGACCGAGATTCGAACTCGGGACCTCTTGAACGTATGGCAGACACGCTACCATCTACGCTACCGAGGCGGGCTATATCTACAATATTTACAAACATTTAAATGTAAGCTTTATATTGTAAGACGTGCCACTTTCATTGAGAGATTAAACAGCGAATTTAAAATAAAATCAACTTAGTGGATTCAATTCAGTGAATTGCATTCAATGAAGATGTGTTGATTCAAACTTAGTTTCTATGTCATTTTCACGAATTTGTTATTTTTCTTCAGACCTGAGTTTACAGCATGTTTCGTATTCAAAGCTCCCAACAGTTAGCGCTGGCTTGTGCCACTGTGCTCCTTAAGAAGTTTTAATTAATTTGAGACTTCAAATTGACTTTTCAATTCTTGCCGACGTCACTGGAAAATTTAGATGTAACTGAATCCCTTTAGAGAGATCATAAAAGCTGCTTCCTAAACAGCTCTATTATAAAAAACATAACAATTATATTGTTAGTATGAATAAGTCATTAGGAAGTATTTCTGATTATAACTCGCTCTTCTCTGGCAATACTGAATGTGGCAATTTGAAATATTGAATTTGAGCAATGACACAGAGAACATTACTATTCTTTTAATAGTTGATTATAGTTTCATTTATATTCTACCATTAACTGCGACCTAAGTTACTAACCTCTAATTCCGTGGTCGCAGTTTCAAATCCGGCGGAGGGTGAGGTACATTTCCGGGCGTACTGTCAGTAGTAAGTACGAGTGATGGGAAGTAGTTTATTATCTACGATGTGTGTGTGCATAAACAGCAGCAACTCAATTCAATTTCCTTTCATCCTAGGTTTATTTAATGCTTGGAAATTCCTATACCCATATTCATATATGTTCCTTAATTTATCCATACTTAAATATAACAAATTTATTTGTATCCACCATTTAAAATGAAAACGTTTCGTTCACAGATTAAAGAGAAATTGAAGACAAAATGAACTTAAATGTTGTAATTTACGTCCTCCAACGTTAAGTCATATCGGACGATGAATGGAATGAGTGAAATGATGCTCAATGAGACCAGGGTCCACAGAGCTTAGAGTTACCCGACATTCGTCTTGCAGAATAAGGAAAAACCCCGGAAGAACCTTATCTAGGTAACTCACCCTAACGAGATTCGAACTCGGGACCCCTTGAAGGTAAGGCAGACGAAACTTAAAGAAACTTAAAGGCGGGCGAAACTTCAATGTTATGGATACCTATGTTTGTTACTATGACTGGATAGTAACCCAAAGCAAATCTACGCTTTCATATCCTGAAGCGTCAATGACATGGAAAGGTAACTACGCAAGCCTTAAAGAAAACGAACTTGAAGGAAGACTATTTACAAACACAGCGTCAATAAAAAAGGAAAAATATTGTAAAGTTGTAAACAATGGCGAATAAAGTACCTTAAAGTATTTATTATTATTATTATTATTATTATTATTATTATTATTATTATTATTATTATTATTATTATTATTATTATTATTATTATTATTATTATTATTATTATTATTATTATTATTATTATTATTATTATTATTATTATTATTATTATTATTATTATTATTATTATTATTATTATTATTATTATTATTATTATTATTAATTTCTTCATGTATAACAGACTTATTAAACAACTAATCATTTTTTATTTATGGACTCTTTTTAACAGCTTTGGTTCTTAGCGTCCTATTCTAAATTGCGTATGAAAAACCACTTTATTTTGCTCAGAGGCCTCTTATCAGGCTTTAGGTTATTTTACGTGCTGTAAATCTACGACACGGCTTTACTTCCCTTCCAAAGGAAGCAAACTAAATAATTTTCGGCCGGGTCAAAGAACTAAAGGAATAAATCAATATCAGTATTTATTTTTTGCAGTAACTTAAGTTCATTAAACATTACCTTTCCTAGTAATCTTAAGAACACGTACAGACTTTTGCCATTTGACAGTAGTGTCGCTCAAAGTGAAACTATATTTTAATTGTGTTTATTATAGACATTAGTCGCTCTTCCATATTAGCCGTGTGCAGGCCAAGGTTTGGATAAGTAGAGTCAGACTGCAAAATCCAATGCCATAGCCGGGATTTGAACCACGAATCTTCCAGTCTCTTCGACAGCTATTAACTATTGGGGTACCATGGTCAACATGCCAGCACATTAAATTCTCCAACTGATATTTTTCGGTAAACCATTAGGGGCTCTAGTACCGAACGGGATGGCTCAGGCGTTTCGTTGTGTACAGCATTCAGAAAGCCCGGGTTCGATTCCCGCTGCCGGCCTACCTGACCCATAGGCTCCATTTCGGGGGGTTTTCCCGGGTCGCTAGGCGAATGCTGGGTAGGTTAATTACATCTCCCATTTCATTTCCATTATTATTTCACATCATCTCTCATCTCTCAGGTTAAGAAGTGTCGGCGGGTGTCTCGGCGGTGCCTGGCAGGATGATATGTTCTGAGGGAAACTACTTCCTCCTCCGGCAGGTCGGTTGCCGGTCTTCGAACCTGCTACTGGGACCTTTTCGGGCTCGGCTGCTGCGACCATTTCGGGTCCGTTGTCCTGGCCTGTCGGGGGAGGTATCTAAGTAAAATGTAGGGACCCTACCCTCTGCACTGTCGTGGCTCCTTGGGACGGCCTCCCTGTCCCCTCTCGCCTCATCCTTCCTCCTGAGGGTGTCCCACTTGAGGGCATAGAAACAATGGAACGCGGCTGGTTTCCTTGCCGAATGCCCTTCGTAGCAAATGCTAGGGTTTCTCGTACACAATGAGATACGCGGCTTTTCTGGTACTTATTATGCTGTAAGTACTTAAGTCCCAGGCTTCATAGTTAAACCACAACTTGATGATGACAAGGGGAGGGCTAAATGCCAGGCGTGTTTGTGTAATAGATGAAATAATATAATAGCACCATTATTTTTTTAGGTAGCTTTCTTTAGTTTTGCATCCATTTCAGCCAACGAACGTTTTAATATTTCACCTCTTTACGTGCAGCGTACAACTGCATTCACAATATGGAAAGCAACCGTTCTCAAACTCCTGAATGTAAACATTCAGCTCTGAACATGCGTCACTTGTTTCATGCGTACGGGTGGGATACATGTCGATTTAGCCATCCACACGCAACATGTTACCATTATTCACACATGGAAAATTACTTGTATGTTAATTTTGGAAACAGCGCTTCAATATACTCATTTCTTCCACTGATTTCGACTACAGAAAAGTTTCAAAAGAAAATTTGTCGGTTATGACATTATATTATCCGAAATTGATGGTGTTCCCATTCGTATTTCAAGTATTACAATTTTCAAAGTCATATATTTTATCAAGAGAATCTTCCCGTTACTTCAGCGCAAAATTTTGATATAACAATAAAGAATAAAAACATAGGAGCTGCATCACTGTTCATCGTTCATCGACATTCACATTTTGCGTCACTAAATCATATTTTCAGTAAACAAATAAAAAATTCCCGGAGACTGGTAGGCCTTTTGAGGGGACAGCATTTGTTAACAAAAGCTTCCACTGCGAGACACTAATAAAATATGATAACAAGCTTTGGGTCCATAAATTGGACGCTCGTAGCCTCAATTGCTGTCATTTGCAGCTGAGTGTTTCTCGTGTATAGAATTTCATTATTTAAATAGCTTGCATCCAAAAATAGCAGTGAGAAACCCATTTTATGCTTGATTAATTAAAACTTTGGATGACATCCAACTAGCTTTATGCACCCGCCAAGGAGTTCGTTTAAAGTGAAACTGCTATGGAGAATTGATTAAGTGTGTGCGTGTGCGTTGGCAGTTAAAATTTAACAGCATGCTCCATTGCACTAGCAATACCTCATGCATTGAATACTTACATTTCAATTTTACACTAAATATGCAAAGTTTAGTGAATACTGTGATTGTACAATACACCTAGTATTCCTCATATTAAAGAATACAACAGTATCTGCAAGTAATAATGGTAATAAACTTACAAGTATATATAATAATTGGACTATTTATTACTACATAGAAAACTTGCCAATAAGATACGAGACGCGTCCGTAAAATAAGGTCTCCAAGGCGCTGCAGCTGTCAGGAATGCTATTACGCAAGATCCGGCAACACTGGCGTTTAGCTTGGTTTCACCCCTTCTAATCCCCACCACAATGAACCCGTTGCAACCATTAGTCTTGGCTGGGCAGCCGTTTGCGCTGGAGCTTCCTATCACTTCCGCCGCCAACTGCGGGTTAAGTGCAGTGATCCGTTCTTTTTTTTTTGAGTGCCCAGGGCACTACCCCCACTGAAATTCATCGTCAGTTATGTGAAGTCTATGGGCCACAGTGTATGGACGTCAAAAACGTGCGAAAGTGGGTCAGAGAGTTCAAAGACGGCCGTACAGACGTCCATGACGAGCAGCGTTCTGGTCGGCCTTCGGTTTCAGCCGAAACAATTGCAAAAGTGGAGCAAGAAATGCTTAAAGATTGGCGTGTGACAGCGAGCTGTGCGAACTTATCTCTGAAGTCAGTAAGACTACGATTGACAAGATTTTGACCGAACATTTGCATTATCGCAAGGTTTGTGCGAGATGGGTCTCCAAAATGCTCACCGAAGACCATAAACGGCAACGTGTTGAAGCGGCCCACGGATTCCTGCAGCGCTATGCAGAACAGGGCGAGAACTGTTGGATTCAATTGTCACTGGCGATGAAACCTGAGTGCACTACACAACACCAGAAACTAAAGAATGTTCTCGTCAGTGGCGGCATTCGAATTCGCCGAAGCCGCGAAAGTTCAAATAGACATTTTCTGCCGGCAACGTGATGGCCAGTGTGTTCTGGGACAGAAAAGGTGTATTGTTGTGCGAGTTTATGCCTGCCAGTACAACAATAAACGCCGCTAGCTACTGCACAACTTGGCGGGAGAGTGCTATGACAAGGGCATACATAAACTGCCACAGCGCATGAAAAGTGTATCGATAGCAATGGTGATTACGTTGAAAAGTACCTAAGTTCCACCTTTCCAGTAATGTAACATTCATTGACGATAAACATGTTTTCTATATTAAATAAAATCGGAGACCTTACGGACACGCCTCGTACATTACAACAATAATTCTGATTTAAAGATAATACCACTATTTCTATATATTCATGAATTTATGAGTTATAACGATTTCACATTTGGTGGATATCTGCTTTCTGTAAATTTAGCCTATGGATGAAGTACATAGTAGCTTGTATATTCCTTTAGTGTGTATGTATGTGTGTGTATTTATATGACAAAATTCTTGCAGATTCAAAATGGGTCCTATTTATTTTTCTAGCGTTTATCGTATGCCACACTCCAATTATCAGTGTCATGCTGAGGCTCTTCACGCAAGCGTTAATAAATTTTAACTTTGGTTTTCGGTATTAAACAAGTAACATTGTAATTCAGTTCAAACGGCAAAAATTTCTTCTAGTTTATTGTATAGTTAATTAAAATATACAGTTTGTCTATATATAATAATATCATAATATTGTCGCGGCGCTGGGCATAAAAGTTTGGGCACAAACAAGGAAACAATCGGCGGATAAAGTTTCATGGTAATAATGAGCCTTGCTAAACAGTTAACGATAGCGCGTAGTGTAAACAGATACCGCCGGCAAGCAAGATAACTGAGGTAAAGGACTTGCCGCTCAGATAGGATTTCAATGTTGGAATGTTCTAGAGATATCTCGATTAACGGAGAATGACTGTTTTTTCTTGTTTGCTCCAGAAGGTTCTCGGTTCATCAATTTGTGTATAAAAAGAAACCATGGCTAGTGATTAGAGCAGTTGTGAAACAGCTGATGTAAACAAGAGTGCGTACGCAGTAGTTGTGAACGAGAGACAGCCAGCTGTGTTGCTGTAACGAGAACTAAAGATGTAATCTGCTGTCACTGTTTGTTATTGTGATCGACCTCGTTAGGCTGTGTATATGTGATTTTATGTTCTTAAGTGAGAATTTGACAGTGTATTGCTACGAAAATAAAGGAGATTTTTAATTTCTGCAACACGGCCTTTTAATTCTACGAACCCACAAAGTTACAATATGATTACATTTATGTAGATGAAGTGCGCCACACTCTCGGTAGTGTAGATGATAGCGAGTCTGCCTCACGTTCAAAAGGTCCTGAGTTCGAATCTCGGTCAGGGTGAAATATCTGGATAAGGTTATATACAGAGTTTTCTCTTATCCTGAAAGATAAAGGTCTGGTAACTCTAAGCTCTATTGACCCTGGGCTCATTTGAGCATCATATAAGCCATTTTCATTCATCGTCCGATATGACTTAATGTCATATTAAGTCCTTTAACATGCATATGACATATGCAAACTTCCTTCTCCTACGAGCTTGCTAGTAAGAAAAACCAACTTGTGATATAAATGGCTGAATTATGTTTGCTGACCGTGCTACAAATATATAACCATTTATAGATTTATAGCAATGAGGTGTTTACAAGACCAATTGCTGAGTGTTGGTAACATGTAGCGAAACTCTTGTATGAATTAAAATATATTTTCTTTTACAGCCATAACGCCAACCCTATCGCATTTCCTCCCAGCAACGCCTTAGGCTGGCGTTGTACGGTTTGCATTTTGTAATACAGCAGTTTCTGCTTAGTCTCACATAAAAATCAGTTGGAACATAGTACTGTGGAGAACTCACTCAGGCATTAAATGCACTTTTCTCTTTCATAGCTGTAATATTTAAAAAAAAAAAAAAAAAAAAAAAAAAAAAACAATTTAATTGAAGGTATGTGTTCAGATGCAGTGTGGTATTTAGCTATATGTAAAATAATATGGAAAGACCACATTATTCGTTTCATTACATTTACTGTTGTGTTTTTGCTTTCAAAGTAAATTTACGATATCATCACATTTATGGAATGCCCTTCAATCACATTTATTAGCTTACTGATTGAATTTAAACACACACGGTCCAGTGATGCATTTTTGTTTTCAATCTGGGATTACATTTTTACTTTAGCCTTCGCATCATAAATTTGAATTTTTATATACGAGCACCCTTTTTAAGCGTAACATTCTATACTTGCGGTGAGAGAGAGCTTAAGTTTGCTCAGAAGCCTCTTTATCAGGTTTGAGGTACTTTAACATGCCGTAAATATATAAGGAAGCACCGGCTTTAATTTCTTCTCGAAAAAAAACCATGCTAAGGATTTTTAGGCCCGAAGAAATCCACCGCCCTTTACCGATTTAAATTACAAACTTGGGAACTACACTGCGATCCATATAAACCTGAACAATTTCAATAGGCCGTAACTTTTGAACCAATAATAGACACGTGCAACTTAGGGAGAATATAATACACAATTGGGAGATTACATTAATTATTTACATCTCAGAGAAAATGTTGGAAGTGTCCTTCACCACTATCTATACATTTGCACTCGTCTCACCATATTCTGTGAAGTTTACAGATGAGGCATGGTTTCATCTGTCAGGCTACTTAAAGACACAAAACACCAGATATTGGGCTCTGTAAACACCCAATGATCCACGAAACCCCACTGCATGATGAAAAGGTTGGAGTATGGTGCACTGTATCAGCTTCCAGGATCGTTGGTCACATTTTCTTTGATACGACTGTAGGCACTGAAGTTTATATGGGTATCGTCAAGACATTTGAGGAGCAGCTGGATCATATCGAATTAAGAGAAGGTTATTTCCAGCAAGATGGAGCAACGTGCCATACATTTAACGACACCATGGAACTTGTAACCAGTTTCTTTGATAATCGAATAATCTCAATAGGTCTGTGGCCCCCTAGATCCCCTGACGTAACGTCACCGGATTTTTTCTTATGGGGTTTTCTAAAAAATAGAACGTGCAAGTATAGGCGACGGACAACTGATGTTCTCAAGGCATCCACTCGAACCGAAATAAGTAACAATGGCGAGGATACTCTCCGTAAAACTTCGGAGTATAGGGTGAGACGAGTGCAAATATGTATAGATGCTGGGGGAGGACACTTCCAACATTTTCTCTGATATCTAAATAGTGTAATGTAGTCTCCCAATTGCATATTATATTCTCCCAAATTTGCACGTGTGTCCTATTATTGGTTTAATAATATGTATAATATAATGATTATGCATGAATCAAAATTCGTGAGGTTGCTGAGGCTGTAGACATATCAACTGAGCGAGTGCATAATATCCTGCATGAAAAATTGGCAATGAGAAAGTTGTGTGTAAGATGGTGGCACGATTCCTCACAGTCGATCAAAAGCGCATCCGGAAGCACACTTCTACCGGGTGCCCGGCGATGTTTAATCGCAATCTGCAAGACTTTTTGTGACCGTGAATGAAAATTGGATCCATCATTACACACCAGAGTCAAAACAGTAGTCCGAACAGTGGACACAGGCGGTGTAAGTGCACCAAAGAAGGCAAGAATCATTTTGCCAGCTGGTAAGGTGATGACTAACATTTTTTGGGATTCTCAAGGAATAATCCTCATACACTACTTGCAAAAGGCAGGACCATAACTGAAGCATATTATGCTTCATTGTTGGATCGTTTGCAACATGAGTTGACTGAAGACAGACCGAGATTGAATCACAAAAAGGTGCTCTTTCAGCAGGACAATGCACCATCGCACACATCAGCAATCGCAATGGAGAAAGTGCGTGGGTTGGGATTTGAATTGGTTCCTCATCCACCTTATTAACCAGATTTAGCCCCCCCCATTGAAAATTTGGCTTAGTGGTAAGAAATTTTCATCAAATTATACGTTCTACAGTTCGGCCGTTCTTTCTCCGACTCTGACACTTCTCGAGAGGGGGAAGCAGTCTGTTGCCAGTTCTTTAGCGGGAATTTCAAGCAGAGGAACAATGCGTATTTTAAATATTTCACGTATTTGCATATTCCACGAATCAGTAGCCATATTATTAAAACAGCGATAATAATAGGACTTACGGACACTAAAAATCGGAATTCACGCAAGCAAAATATAGCAAAGAATGTTCACCAGCGCAAGCAAATAAAGCCACGTGGCTCAAACAAATTTAAGCTGGCAACACGGTGTTAGGTTCGGGAGCCACGCCTAGCACCGACAATGCTGATTGGCGCTAGCAGACAGTTTTAACTTCCTGACCACGACACCAGACGTAGAGACTCCCAGTACTACCAACAGAAGCAGTTAGTGTGCGTAAAATTTGTGAACCAAATATTCAAATAGAGTGGTGTTGTAACAAATATCTTGCATGATAATGAAACTGCAAGTTGGGTTTCAGTGTTTAAAGCAAATATATAGTACTATATTTTCATTCTAAAGATAATTTTGTGGATATGTTTTCAATTGCTCATTACTCTATGTTGATATTATTAACCTTCCCCTCCGCCTCTTGCAGTCGCAAAACGTCAGAGCCGGAGATACAACGGCCGTACTGTAGTGTAATCTTATTTATTCGTTGAATCACCAATGTATACGTAATTTTTATTAATAGAAACTGTGTTAAACATGAACGCAGTAAAATTTTAAAATTTTGGGCTGGTCCCGTAGCTAAGGCAGAACACCTGCCTGCCGTGCTATAGGGGTCCTAGTTCGATTTCCGGCGGTGGGGGTGGGGATTTTTCTCCGACCAAAATAATTCCTCTTTCCCAGAGTCTGGAAGTATGAATGAGAGTGCGAATGTGTGCGTGACCTAAAGATTAAAACCCAACGAATACGAGTTAACACCTTCGATATGTTCCAACGGAGAACGGCCGCCGATATGACCACTGCAGTAAAAGGCGGGGTATAAATTAAACAAATAAAAAATGAATCGTTTTTTCATAAGTCGGGCTGCTTTATTAAGTAATGGAAACGACAGCGGAAGCTGCATAGTTGTTATATTATAGAATTTTATGAAAAATTTTTCTTTAATTTACGTCCTCCAACATTAAGTCACATCGGACGATGAATGGAATGGGTGAAATGATGCTCAAATTAGCCCAGGGTCCATGGAGCTTAGTTACCTGACATTCGTCTTTTAGGTTAAGGGAAACCCTTGGAAAAAACCTTAACCAGGTAACTCACCCCGACCGAGATTCGAACTCGGAACCTCTTGAACGTGAGGCAGACATGCTATCATCTACGCTATGGAGGCGGGCTTTTATGAAACAGTAGACTAACAAATGATGCGTGGCGTATCTCTTTTCTGTAAAGTTCCTAACAACCTGGAAATTATGCACACAGCAAACATTTGCTGCCCTGGAGCTACCTGGGGCAGTTAACAAGACTGATAAGAGAATTGCTCTCGACAACGTACAGATAAGCTGCATCAGTAACTCTGAATCAAAAGGTCAAAGGTATAAGATCAGATAACTCCAATCGCTCAATACTTGTCGCTTCCATGAAACGGGTTTACAAGGTAAAATATGCACATAAAGTCGTTTATTTAGAAACGCACGCTGCCTCTATATAGGTTAGCCATGGAAATGTGTACTTATTGATGGTGTTTTATTTTATTTATATTGTAGTATTCACTTCGTATTTCCTGGTGGGTGTCAGGCTGTATTGTCACGTTTTGTCAATAAGCAGTGGGAATCGGCGCCTTCCACTTGCCTGGTAAGTAGGTTGGTACCTTTTATCCATCGATGAAATGCGTTCATGGAACAGAGCTTCAAACTCACCACATATTGAGAACATGTAAATCCTTTGGTTGAGATTTTGGCATGAGGAATTGTGAGTTACCGGCAGAACCCGTTGCTCCATACATATTGCTGAAATACTTTTCTCTCACCCCTTCCTCCCCAACTCTACCCTCCTTCTCTATCTCCCTTCTCTCATTTGTACAATTGCGTATAATGCGATTTCTGAAATTACGTGTAAAATAAATGCTTGTGAGAGATGCTAATAAAAAATCCAAATATGGGTAACAGGTTAACAATACACTTGAGCCCATTCCTAAATTCTGGTATGCGATCGGAGGTATGTCGTTCTAGCACGACCGTTTTGTTTTGATAAATAGTATCTAAAGAGAATCTAGTACAACTTGTGTATCAAAATCTCGCAAATAGTGACTTTTGTTAGAAAAATTATAAATTTGCATAATAAACAATTTAAAAATGTAATATGAACCACACATAGAGGCACTTAAGAGCCATATTTGAACCTTTTTCTTTCGGGGAAAGCAAGGATGCCACGTGGCTCATTCCTTATTGGAAACTAAGATTTATAAGTTATCGTAACAATCATCTGTTCAACCCTAAGGAAAAAGAATAACACTCAGGATTCAAAATAAAAATTTAAAAAATGCCATTCCCGCTTTACAGCAGCGTATTTTAGTTGTTAAATTTTTTTTCGACCATCAAACCACTATAAATATTACAATATTTCATATAGAAAATATCACTTAAGTTGTGGGCAAACAATGGAATTTAGGAACCACTGGAAGATGTCCGCTGTAGTCTAATTTAACGTATAGGATTTTGTTTGCGACTCTATGCACAGCATTCTGCAATTTCTTGGCAGATGACATCTTGTAGTTGCCGTGGGGTTGTTGGATGACGATGATGATGATGATGATGATAATAATAATAATAATAATAATAATAATAATAATAATAATAATAATAATAATAATAATAATAATAATAATAATAATAATAATAATAATAATAATAATAATAATAATAATAATAATAATAATAATAATAATAATAATAATAATAATAATAATAATAATAATAATAATAATAATAATAATAATAATAATAATAATAATAATAATAATAATAATAATAATAATAATAATAATAATAATAATAATAATAATAATAATAATAATAATAATAATAATAATAATAATAATAATAATAATAATAATAATAATAATAATAATAATAATAATAATAATAATAATAATAATAATAATAATAATAATAATAATAATGTATTTGTGAGAGATCAAGTACATTGAATAAGACACTGTCATAGATAAAATACAATGGCATCAGGTACATATGATGTGAATTCACCAAGTGAATAAAAGAGTCTTAACAAAAGCCAGTGGTATATTTTACTTTTAAACAGATTAAAAGGTACATTGTTTGCATTAAAACAAAGTTTGATATAGAAATTAACACCATTGTAAAAACAAGTACTGCTGTCGAGTGTAATCTGCAGCTAGGAATGTGTTATTTAAAATGGTTTCTGTGAACATCAGATCTCAGTGTGTACTCGTATTTGATTTAAAAAAAACTTAGAATAGATATATAGATTAACGACTGTTAAACTTTTCAGATGTCTCAGTAAAACTCGTTCTTTAAGGTAACCGACAGTCAAAAGACTATCGATTAAACATGTGAAGATAAAATGTTTTGTAAGAGAGTTGAAGAATAAGCACATAAATTGATGTCAGGTTATGTCATATTTTTTATGCTGGTTTAAAGAAAATAATATTAATGGATATTTTGCAAGAATCTATTCCAAATAGTTACCTGACTGTCTTATTAATTATTATGAATTACTCTATTAAATATCTGCGATAAGGAACGTAGCCTACTTTAACTCAGATGTTATGCAGAATTCGTTTTTTTTTTTTTTAATTGTTCCATTTATAGCCCGCTTTTAACTCAAATGGCCATATCGGAGGCTGTTCTCCTTTGGAACATATCGAAAGTGTTAACTCGTATTCGTTGGGTTTTAATCATTAGATCGCGCACACATTCATACCTCCAGGCTCTGGAGAAGATGGGGAATCATCTTGGTTAGAGAAAAATCCTCACCCCCACCGCCGGGAATCGAAGAGGTCGAAGTGTGACCTCTAGTACGGCAGGCAGGTGCTCTACCGACTGAGCTTCGGAGCCGGCCTGCGGAATTCTTCTTGCGGATTAATACTGCTTAATTCCTCATATGAATTTGGAGTTGCACACAAAACTCAAGTTATATTACAATAGTCATTTTAATGAAGATATTATAAATATTCGCTATGAACATTGCAAAACATGTACCACGTACAAGCAGGAATGCACGGTCACTTTTACATTATTACAATGAAACAGAGAGCTTCATTACAGAATAACTTATTAAACGGAATAACTTATTAACTATTTATACTCGAATCTTCTATGAAAACGTAATTGATATTGTTTAAACTTAGAAAAATTAATTGCACGTCTTGTTTCCCAATATTCCGGTGAAAATATCACATCCATATAACAAAAAGGAGGCGGCCACATTACGTGCCTGCTTGTTTAAACGGATGGATAGGCGAGAAAGAAAAAGATAATTGGCAAATTTTCAGAAGTTACAGACTTTTGAAAAGTTAGTGGTCTGGAAAGCCATCTCCCATATAGAGAGAGATTTTGATATAAAATACCTGCTATAGCGCAACCAGCAAGAATTAAAAGTATTCTTAGCCAGTCAACTTACTATTGAAGTCTGGTCCTCAGTTGGAGCCCCGTAAAATTAGGAAAGGCGGAAAAGAGAGCAAGTCTGCAAATATGTATATTTATCAGACTGGAAACTGCACAGTATTACAATAAGGATACAAAAACAAAGTGATGTTCTTACAAGCTTTCCACAAATGCTAGAAATCGAAATTTGTACTAGCACTGCCTGCCTACAAGCTATGTTCGTAAGATTACATTGACCCGGGAGAAACCTACAAGTATCCTAGGCTTGCATTAGGCCCACCACAAAAGAGAATAAAAAGAATTTAAAAATTAAAAATAATATATACATACATATATACTATAACTATATATATATATATATATATATATACTTCAACGACCTCCAAGGTAACTGTTCATAAGCAGTGGCCATTAGAAAAAAGAAGAAGAAAAATAAGAAAAGGAGAAAACCGAAAACGACTTGTACACTCAGGAGTATCAGTGCAACAAACGTAGTGCTCCAGATCCACTTCTGTTACAGTGAAAACAATTCTTGTCGACTTATCTAAGCAGTGCACCTACCAAAGGGAGGAAATGTAAATTATAAAAAGCGTATGTTTTGAATTTAGTAACAGAGTACAGAACGTTAGAATCTCGTATTTAAACACATTATGCTTTTCATGTACTTAAAAATAAACAAAAATAAACAAAGCGGTCACCAGAAGGCATTTCTTTTCAGGGGAAATTTACGAGGAGTGGGTTTTAGTATTCTCTCAAACAAAAAAAAAAAAAAAAAAAAATAATAATAAATATGCCTGGTATACAATATCCATCTACTGGCGTGTATTTATATTTTCATTTCAAATACGCTAACAAAGACGAGGTTACTCCAAACAGTGTTATAATTAGTTATCATTGTAAATATTTGCAGAATGTTGTATATGTTTTATTAATCTGCATATGCCTCGTGTAACATTTTACTGATAGGCCTGCCGGGTTCACGTGTTTTGCTGGAATTAACGCATCGATGGAGATATGAACAATAATGTGTGATATGAACACTTCGCTCGACACATTTTTTGCTGTTATTGTTGAGAGTCTACCATGGGGTTGAATAGAATTATATGCCGGAAGAGAATATTATACCTGTTATGCGTAACCCACTTAGCCACCTACAGGTACTTTTTAATCTTTCAAGATATATGGAGATGAAATCTCAATGTGAGCAAATTCCTTAATTAGTTTATTTAGCACACATGATGTGAACACCAATGTCTTTGACATGAATATATTTATCCGAACTCAGTTAATCACCTATTTGAGAGTCCCATTCTGTGACAATTATCAACCACATAAGCAATTCTCAAAAGTATCCCGAAGTAACCGTGATTTGTTAAATAAATTCCTATACACAAAAATATTCTATAAAATGACTATACTCCAATAATCTCTATTTCCCCAATAATCTCTATTTCCCCAATAATCTCTATTTCCCCAATAACCTCAAGTTAGAAGTAGCATGTTTTAATGGAGGTCATCAAAATAAAATAACCGATCAGATTTCTTAATTTGAATGAAAAAGAAATTAATGGTAACAAATACTGTATCACACCCAGAAACCAAAGGCTCCGGTATAATATGCATTTATTTCTGGGGAGGCTGTCACAGCTGAACGCACGACGAACTTTATTCGTTTTGTTTTTACATGAGTTTGACACTACTCTCTATTTCATATAAGCTTGCCCCGCTGTATCACTCCGCGTGCAACTATCTTACCCCTCATTCTAATTGGCTAATGCTTTCGCGCCATACGCAATAGGCAGTGTCATCCCGTCACATTTAAACCTGCAGTAAACGATCAGTAAAATAATTTAGCTCTCGCACTCGGCACAACACACTTTCGAATGGCAATATATAACTAATCCAGTTCAAAACAAGGTCAGTGATAAACGTCATATAAACAAATATGTCACCACTACACTAAAGCACGTGATATTGTGTCATCCAAATGGCCGGCTAAAGCAATGGAACATCCTCTTTACTTCGTTTAACAATTAACATGCATTTCAGATAAATTCACACTGTTGCGTAATATATTTAATTCAAACAGTTACGAAAATATACATTTTACAACTCTCTTCCAAGATATAAAGTTGTATCACCACGTTAAATAATGGACTAATTTTTACCGCACAACAGTCTTTACCACAACAGCAGCCAATGAGAGGGGATTAGGTCACGTGACCGTTAAGAGATACGGGGTAAGCTTCTGTGAAACAAGGATTAGATATATTCACCACCTTTCCTAATGTCGCGAACCCATTAGTTACGATGGCGCGACGCGGAGCGATAACAGACATAGCGAAGTGTGGAGATAAACGGCTTCCCTAATCAGATGAACATAGCGCGGAGATAAAAGGCATGCCAAAACAGATAAAGTTAGATAAAAAAGGAACATTATAGTGACATCTTGATTGTCTTACAGAGCATTCGATTTCTTGTTTGTTACAGAATATTCGAGAAATGTCTCGTAATATGAGTCGTTGTATATATAAGGAAGCCGCGACTCGCCAAGGTACAGTGAAAAGACAGTCGTAAACAGGAACTGTAACAAGAGTTGTTGTAAACAGTGGAAGTTGAGTAAGCTCTTTGCTGTGTTGGAAGATTGTATTTGTGTGTTACGTAATTCTGCTGGTGGACAGGGTGTATTTCTACGGAAATAAAGAACATTTTGAATTTCTGTAACTTGGACTTCTAATTCTACGAACCCACAAAGTCACAATATTTAATACGAGAGGCTTTGATTACACCATATATAAGTTCCCCCATCCCTTTTCTATTTCATGATACAGTGGACATCACCTAGCTGATTCTCTATTTTCCTCCCTTTCTAATCTTACCGCTTAGAGTTAGAGCCATAATATGCTCTAGTACAAAAACTTTCTTAATCATTACTTCGCCACTGTTTCGATGATGTTTGCATGATTTGGACTTTGGAGTGCAGAGCTGAAAGTATTACTTATTATTCAATATAAATTTCATAATAATATTTGTGGATAACTCCATGTAATGCCCTAAGAACTAAGCGGGATGGCTCAGGCGGTTTCGCCTGTGGCCCGCATTTGGGAGGCCCGGATTTAATACCCGTGGCCAACCCACCTGACTCGTGGATCTTCGGGATTTTTCTCGGGTTACTAGGCGAATGTTGGGTACGTCAATTACATCCCTTGAATTTCCTGTCCCTCCATTTCACTTCTATTATCATTTCATATCATCTCTCATCTGGTCCCGAGTTCGAATCTCGGTCAGGGTGAGTTACCTGGATAAGGTTCTTTCCGGAGTTTTCCCTTATCCTGAATGCCGAGTTCGAATCTCGGCCAGGGCGAGTTATCTGGATAAGGTTTTTCTTCGGTTTTCCCTTATCCTGAATGACGAATGTCAGCTAACTCTAAGCTGTCCCCATTTGAGCATCATTTCACCCATTTCATTCATCGTCCGATATGACTTAAGGTTGGAGGACGTAAATTACAATATATATAATCTGGTGGTTTCTTTCAGGGTAGAGATGTTGGCGGGAGTCTCGGCGGTGCTTGGCGGGATGATATGCTCTAAGGAAAACGCTTTCCCCTCCGGCGGTACTTACTTCGACCTCCAAGCCGGCCTAGTGGGCTGATTCAGCAACGCAACAGGCGGGAAGCCGATTGTGGAAGATTGCCTGGAGTATCCTGCTCTGCGAAGGTGGCCTCCAGTCTCCGAATCGGCCTCTAACTGTTTCGGAGCCACGGCTGGTGGGATTACGTCCTGCCCACCGCCGGCGAGTTTCTATCTGGTAAAGTGTAGGGAGCTTGCGCTCTGTACTGTAGTGACTCCTTGGGGTCGGCCACTCTCTGTCTTCTCTCACGTCATCCTCTCTCCCGGGTACGCCCACTTGGGGCATAAGTACAATAGATCTCGTCTGGCCCACTTACCGAATCCCCTCCGAATAATCCACTACCACTAATGGCCTAAGAACCTTAATGTTAATCACATAGTAAAGGTTTACGAGACTTTGCAAGGTGACGTAATGGGATAACTTACTCTCTTCGTCGATTTATTACATTTACTGATAAGCCTGTCATTCACTGAAAGCTCACTTCTAACGCTCTGCATCCGCAGTACGGTTTAAAAGAGCCATATCAAATTCAGAGGGTTATCAGGCTTGACGACGAAAGTTAATAACAGAAGTGATATATCTCTGATGTTCTTCATGGTAAATACCGTTTATTACTTTGTTCCCTTTGTGCCCGCGGGGCAACCAGTTCGTTTTTGGTGAACACCATAATACCTTATAATTCCCGACTTTTACGACCATATACAGGGAGGTTCTGCGCACTTTCTTCATTTCCAGGGAACTCGGCTGGAATCTGCTTGAAACTTATTTAGATTCTATGATCGCCATGGGGCAGAACTTCGACCGTACGAAGTCAATAAAACATCCTTTTGCTTTTAATGCATTTGCCTTTCATTCCTAAAAGCAAAAGTAGAGGTCATGTTCGAGTGGTTACTGTGACAAGCAGAGTTCCAAATCATTATGGACGTTCACTGTCGTCTATATCACAATTGGATGCACTATTGTGGAAGCCAAGAGACCAAGTAACAATAGCTGAAAAGCGTTTCCATAGATTTAAGTGAAATGCAATGAAATGACAATTTTTTAGCCGGAAATAATTTAAATTTGGTTTTAAATTTCCGTCGTTGAATTCATATATTCTGAATGCGGTAAAAGATAAAACACCTGATGTCACATTCACATGATTTTCGGCGCTTTCTCTTTCACAAACTACTCAAGCACAAGCTTACTATCCTAACTATATCTCATTACTCTATATAAATTTTCAATTCATACTTGTAATTTGTTATGCGTTATAAATAAAGCGATACTTAGATTTTTACGAGCATGTCGCTATGTGATGGTTCTAAAATTTCGTGCTATTTCACAATCAACACAATAAATAATAATAATAATAATAATATTAATAATAATAATAATAATAATAATAATAATAATAATAATAATAATAATAATAATAATAATAATAATAATATTAATAATAATAATAATAATATTAATATTAATAATATTAATAATATTAATAATATTAATAATAATAATAATAATAATAATAATAATAATAATAATAATAATAATAATAATAATATTAATAATAATATTAATAATAATATTAATAATAATATTAATAATAATATTAATAATAATATTAATAATAATATTAATAATAATATTAATAATAATATTAATAATAATATTAATAATAATATTAATAATAATAATAATAATAATAATAATAATAATAATAATAATAATAATAATAATAATAATAATAATAATAATAATAATAATAATAATAATAATAATAATAATAATAATAATAATAATAATAATAATAATAATAATAATAATAATAATAATAATAATAATAATAATAATAATATTAATAATAATAATAATATTAATAATAATATTAATATTAATAATAATATTAATAATATTAATAATATTAATAATATTAATAATATTAATAATAATAATAATAATAATAATAATAATAATAATAATAATAATAATAATAATAATAATAATAATAATAATAATAATAATAATAATAATAATAATAATAATAATAATAATAATAATAATAATAATAATAATAATAATAATAATAATAATAATAATAATAATAATAATAATAATAATAATAATAATAATAATAATAATAATAATAATAATAATAATAATAATAATAATAATAATAATAATAAAATTAAACTTCCGAAAGAAAATAGCAATTTTCAAACAAATAAAGAATATAAAAAGATATTTAACATAGCTCTGTGATTTAATCAGATCTACATTTTTTGTGCAGTAACATTTTGCCTATAGCTTACAGTTTACCAAATGTACAAAAGTAATTCTGAATGACTAAGGCTGTCCAAGCTATTCCTGGAAAATTCAAGATAAAGGTAGGTACATTTCATTTGTCATAAAAATATCATTAACATGGTATTTTGTTCAAAATGGCAAGAGATGCCTTTGAGAAAAATAGGAAATTAAAAAGTTAGTCCTTGTAAAGTAATGCGGGATTTTTTTGAACATCTTCGTGTTGCATCCTAGGAAGAAACTACACTTGAAAGTTCAATTTGGAATTTCAAGGGTTTTCCTTTTTCACTTATGGGATTCACAGTCAAACACAGAAATATAATTTACTATTTTGGGGAAAAAATTATCACCCTTCTTTTATTCCAGTTAATCACGTTATTTTATGAGTTTATAGCTGTATATGTGATCATTAAAACAGCAATCAACGTTATGCATTTTATGGTGAAATAGCAAACAAAGGGGTGTAATTTTTATACATGAAAACTACAGGAGGGTCACTTTTGTTTTGTTGGTGGGAACCAAGGGAAAATTTGGGTCAAGCCGTATTTTAATTAATATCGCTCCATTGTTTTTATTTGTGTAAGCATTATCACTAGATTCTCCTCCAAATAATAAATATGCATTTTTGGCATATCAGAATAAAGATCTATTATGGATTTCTAAATATGCATTCAATAAATCATAATGTGAAATATAAATAAATGCGACCATACTTCAGATTGCAAAATGTCTATATTAATGTTTCGATTATCACTAATCTTACTAGGTATAAGTATTTATTTCAATCACTGACACAGGTTTCAAATAATTTTTGGGTGTTTTCAGAATTTCTAGCCTAATTTGTTTATAAAATGTCGTAATTAACTATCGAAAGCTTTTATTACATCATTAAAAGTTTCTGAAAATTTGTTTTCCAACTTTCAATTCCTTTTGACGTAATTGCCGGTACTGTTAAATTATTAACGATATAGCAGTATAATCCAGTACTGCACAAACTGAAGTAACATTAGCCTCGTACGGTAATGGGACTTCAGTTCATAAGTGAGCGTGCTCTGCTTCCTTTTGAACGAAATATATACAGACGTGCCTTTGTAGATCAGAGAATACCCCAGATGCAGATCTGAGGCCCACCTCTTTAACGCAGATGGGTAGCGTGTCTGCCTCACGTTCAAGAGGTCCCGAGTTCGAATTTGGGTCAGGGTGAGTTACCCGGATAAGTTTTTCTTTTTCGAGGTTTTCCCTTATTCTGAAAGACGAATATCAGCTAACACTAAGCTCTATGGCCCCGGGCTCATTTGAGCATCATATCACCCATTTCATACATCGTCTGATATGACTTCACGTTGGAGGACGTAAATTACATACTCGTATTTCCGATATCCTATTTGGTTTCCTTCTATTTACTTATCTATGATTTACCAAGGTGGGATTCTCTTGCATCTAATAATTCACTTATTTGAATTCTTGTTCACTATCCTAACTTCTTTCAGAATCTAGAAAGACGCAGCAGCATGCCGATGATCTCAAAATTTTCACTTCATGCTCTATATTATGTTCCTGTCTGTTGTTAAACCTGTGATAAATTTTTAAACCTTTTCGGGTTTTAATAAACTATTCTTATTTATAATTGTAATATTACTTTTCATTTTATATTTACTTTCGTTAAAAAGTGTTTCCATGATAACTATCTGTCAAAGCATATCTTACAATTTTCTATAACATTAAACCGTTCTAAAAGGCCGGAATTAGAGAATTTTGAATGCTGAGCAAAGTATACACCGTTGGAATTTGGAATAATTATGATAGATATTGCCTGTCATTGTTGTAAATATCATAATTATTGGCATTTCTTCATAAGTGTAGTTTAGTTTTCATCAAGAATTATTATTTAAATTTAATGTGCCACAAACAGTTTAGAGTGAAACGGGTTATGCATTATTTGTTTTTCATTCTTCTGAACAAATTAGAACAATGAAGAAGCAAACATAAAACAGAGTCCCAAATAACTGGTAGAGACTATACGCATTATAGGTTTTAAATTAAATTGGTCTCGTAAATATTTCATAGAACTGAAGACAAATTCCTTATATACATATGTTGTCCATTTGAAATTGCACAAGAGCTACGGCTTTTATGGCATCGCAATTACTTTCATTTTACTCCCCATTACATCAAAAGTTTGTAAAACTGCACATTAGTGTAGTGTAAAATATCTATATTCATAATACAAGGAGAGGACACCTGCGTATGGGGGCAGGAAACTCAAAACCCACGCAACCGATTTTGATAATTCTAGCACCAATAAAAACAGCAATTCTTTCTGACGGACATAGTGTACAAAATCCTTTAGATTAATTTAGAATATTACCGGAAGATTAAAAATGGTTCACAAAACCTTTGTATTTGCATACGAACATATTGGAGTTAAAAACATGTAGCGAAGATAGATTTTCAGTTGATAATGTCACGGAGCAGAAAATATTATTACTGTATAAATTAAGACAAATGCCGCAGATGATTTACTTCAAGAAATATGTATATGCAGATAGTCTAAGTTTTAGCAACTGAGACACAACAAAATAAAAGAGAATCTAATTTAAAATATGGCCGAATGATATGTAATATTAATGAAACATATTTTAATAACCCCATTATTAAACTGTTGTTTTATTCCTCTTGTGTGTTATGGACAAATCATTAGCAGAGTAAGTTAAAGAACTACTGACAGATGCTAATTTTTTCCATCTAACATCAGCCAATATTTAATAATTAATAATTCAGAATATTGATTTTCTTGATGAAAGACTACGCAACTTTTCCATAGCGTTTAAATTGGGATTGTGAGGAGGACCCGCTCGCAATCACCAGCTTCACATCTATTTTCCTGTATAGTTTTTTTTTAATTAACGTCCTCCAACGTTAAGTCATATCGGACGGTGAATGCATTGGATAAAATGATGCTCAAATGAGTCCAGGGACCATGGAGCTTAGAGTTACCCGACATTCGTCTTGAAGCATAAGGAAAAACTCCGGAAAAATCTTATCCAGGTAACTCACCCTCACCGAGATTCGAACTCGGGACCTCTTGAACGTAAAGCAGACATGCCACCACCACGCTACCGAGGCGGGCTGTGTGTAGGTTAAGGATCTGTTATTATGTGAAAGCTATATGTGTTATATGTCACTGAATAAGTCCTGGCCCATAGAGAAGGTACACCGATTTTTAATGTCATCCACTGCAATCATTTAAATATTGCTCCTCTATTCCGATACAGCTGTGCTGCGCCAACGAGTACACATACGTTTTTGTAGCATTTTCAGAATTCAGAGAACTATCGGGAGGTAGATTAAGGAAGTCAGATTTTCATCGTTTCTTGTGAACTACATCCGTTATTAGGAATAGATGGGCTGTACAACATTACAACTACAAGAATCACCGTAGCAACTTCTAGATCACTGCATACTTGTATAATGAATGGATAGGGTAAATGCAATTAATTAAAGTGTGTTATAATTGAATACATAGCCATGCAACGTCAACCAGCCGGCTAATAACTAATAAAACCAAAGCATTTTCGAAGATCGAAATTCTCCGGCACTGGTGTTCTGAGTTACGTTAAACACATTATTTAAGAAAAGGACAGAAATTTCTGTGACTATAACCATGGGTGATTTTATAAATTATTCGTGTTATATGAACTGCTAAGCTTCATAATCTTTTATTGGTCAAACGCTAACGGTACATTTCACACCGTAAATACGTTTAAGAAGAAAATATACATTTTTCATAGCGTAAGTAGATGGAGGTATATAAAAAGTAATAAGTTGGGATTCTGACCAGATAGCAACAAGGGGCAAAGCATGTTTAGGGTTTAAACTAACCCACGATTATATTTTGGTTAATTCGGAAATGTGAATGATTTGAGAGATCCTTCAAAATAACCTCCGCAGCCTTCACCAATGCTTCTGATGATGGATAATGCCTCCCACGAAGGCATTTCCTCAAGTTAGGGAATAGAAAAAAGTCACATGGGGCTAAATCCGGACCATAGGGAGGGTGAGAGATGCACTTCACGTTGATTTTTGCAAGATATTCAGCAACAGCATTGGCAATATGCGGCCGCGCATTATCGCGGTGCAGCATCCAGCCTGCTTCACGGAAATGTGGTCTTTTGCGCCTGATATACTTGAAATGTTTTCAAGACATCCCTGTAGTATTGTCCAGTTACTGATGTGTGTGCAGGTACAACATGCTCAAAAACCATTCCATGAATGTCAAAGAATGAGATGACCATAACTTTCCCAGCAGAAGCAACCACTTTTGGTTTTTTGGGGGTTGGTGACGAAGGAGATTTCCACACCGAGCTTTGCTGTTTGCTCTCAGGATCAAAATAATATAGCCAAGTTTCATTAACAGTGATTACGTTTGAAAGGAAATCCGGATCTTCCTCTAACATCAACTTTAACTCCATTGCAGCGGTAACTCCATTATTAACTCCATTAACTCCATTGTTACCTCCATTGCAGCGGTAGGCGGTACTGAACATGTCTGAATTTACCTGGTTCTCACAGGCGGGAACCAGGAGTACCAACAATGAAACTACTACGGCGTGTTTGTTTCACATTAAGCTAACAGAATATACTAAGATTGAATTTTAATGCGAGAAATTATGATCATTCTTTATTGAACAGTCCTCGTAACTTTACGTGTTTATTTCATTCAAAACAATTAAAGGGGCTTACGAAGGCTTGATAAGTGAATAAATTAATAACGACACGTTGCAGGAATCTGTATAAGATACACTGATATTTTAAAGATATTTAAATCTAGCCAACATATTCTATCTTAATTTCTTGTTTATTGGTACTTTGCGTAAAATAATTCGAATTGCCTCATTAAAATAATAGTGGGAAGCATCGCCATTCATTTTTCATTTAAACTCATAGCCTTCTATTACTGCGCTATGCTTTACAGCAGAGTTATGGGGTTGCCCATAAATTATTACGAAAACATTAGAATCATTAAGGCGCCTTTCTTATGCGGCAACTTCTTCACCATAAGCACGTGCAGCTTGCCTAGATTCAAGGAGCAGGTTGGCTGATCCTGACATTCACCTTTGTAAGCTCAAAAGAAGAAATGATGGAAAGAAGTTTGCTCTTAATACCATTACATCTCGCAAAATTTCCTTCTAAGTGCTTCTCCAGCAACAAAAGAGACAAGATTAAAACTTGGAAAGCAATTTCCTTAGTATAGATAACACCCCTCACGACTTTTCGTTCTACTAAAAGCCGCCTGTTGCTGCCACAACTGCTGAAAGTCCTAGAGAGTAGCGACTCGGTAGCAAACAAAACAAAGTCACCAAAACCACAAGTGAAACAAGGGAGGAAAAAAAAAACAAAGAGTATACGAAGTTGGGAAGAATACGGGAGCTATACAAACCAATATGTTAAAAGGAAACAGGAAAAATGAAAAGAGAATGAAAGGGTAACAAATATTTTGCATATTTAAAGCAGGGGCAAAGAAAGGAGAACTTAAAAATTTCCTCCCATGCAACATGAAAACTGCCGCAGGTCTTCAGCATAATTAATTAAGGTGAAATAATGGAAGGGCAAACGAGCTTGGAATTCGTTGGCATTTATTCATCTTTTTTTGGTGCGAGGGAAAACAGGCGAAAAAGAAAAAATCTTTACCTAGCAGCTGTTCAATATCCGGGCCGCTGGCGGCAAGCAGAGAGGCGTTCCAGAAATGGGTAAAAGATGAAAACTTTCAACTTTCAATCATCTGTACGTTAAACGTACGTGGAACCTCCCTTTTAGTTAATGATGGCAGTTTATTTGTTATTTACTAAGTACACCGTTAAAACCCACTCAAAAATAAAAGAGTAATAAACATATTAACTTATATTAACTATGAGCGTGTTTCGCGTTGAAACTGGGATATATTAACAAACTATTCGGTCTTAAGCTGGATAGTAGAAAATGACTTTATCAACATTATTCGTTTAGCTCGGCCTTTTGAATTAGTATCATACATCATATTCAGCAAAACATCTGTGTAGAAATGATTTTACAGCGTTCGATAGATACCTTGCAATTTAAAACAACTTTAAAACTTGCTCGGATGTAATTCATGAAATACCAGTACAACAAGCATGTCATTTTATTACATAAAGTGTTTTTTAGAAATAAAATATTTACACTTCCTCAATAACATAAACAAGAACTAAAATTCCAGTAATCTGTTTTAACGAGCAGCTCTATAGAAAGTTAATATCAAATGCTAATTAACTGAATTGCGAGTTCTAAAACTGTCGAGTTAAGTTGAACTGCCTTGCAGAACTTTAATATTTCATGATACATTCAACGGTTAATCTTATACAAGATGGCAGAAATATTTAAAATATGGTGGTCTGAACATTTTAATAATTTAACAGTGGTCTGAAATACTTTAATAATTTAATAATAAAACTGATCGTCGCACCAAATACTAGAAATGATTTTAAAAATCAAACTAATGCCTGCAAATTAACTCCGTATCTGATTGGCTCACCTAGCAATTTAAATCTGAAAAAAAAAAAAAAAAAAAATAGGAATTCTATCCACCCACCACCAAATTTGTACCATTACAATACAAACTGTCTGTACGACAGTTTTTCTTCAGACTTCTGTATGTACAATCTCTATATTCTGAGAGATTCGAACGCAAAGATAATTGCAAAAAGCGAAGGATGCAACAAGCCCCCAAATGCGTATATATTTTAAAAAGCATTGTTTCCATTCAAATAAAATATTACCAATGCAATATATAATATATTGAAGCAGCTCCAAAGTATTTTGTTATATTAATTTTATTTGTAAAAAGTACGTGTTGCTGCTTAATAATAACTAAGGAAACACAATTGTCTTTTATATTCCATCTCTACAAAATGAAATACTGCTGTGCATTTTCCAGTTCACCACGAAGCATCCCTAAAGTTATCTCTTTTCATTCCTGGCCTGTTTGTTATCTGATACTGCCTCATTTATCACTTCGCAGAGGGTATCTTCTGTCATTTTTGCTACTACCTATGAATTCCCTTGGGACCTGAAGACAAATAACAAATAAAAAGGGAACCGCTAGTGGATGCATCTCTGTCAAAATGAACATAAACCTAAAAGTCGTACGGTACGAAGAATGACATATGATGCCATGCTGAGATGACTGCAGGCTTCCAACGTAATACTACATTATCATTACCTATACCTGTATTAAATAAACAGCAAACAGGTGACGCTCATTCTCTGATATAACTGAATTACAGTGGAGCTGCTGCATGCATCTGCACATCAATGTGCGTGTGTTTTTATAGAAATAAAGGACAATAAAATAAACGGAACTAGTTTACCTACTTATGACAGTATTTCTGATAGAAAAAAAAACACACAAGGGTATCGTTTAGAAAAACTCTCAATGTTTACATTACTGCAGTGGTTATGCATTTGTTTAGCACTAGCAAACGCAAAATCTTTAGCAATTAGGAGAATGTTTATTCCTTTTTGAAGCAAGCGAAATAAACTCAATTAGAACTACATAAAGACATCCCACACAAGTTTTAGTAAATATGCACTGAAAAAAAACAACGAATAAATAAAAATACCGTTGATGCCATCAGTTAAAGAGACTTGATCTGTGATTAAAACGAAAAGCACAGGTGCCACATGTACTATGTGTACGTGTAGTGTCGGCGATTACTGACGGAATCACAGAAGTTTTCATACGTGGTACGCACACAAGAAGCTCAAGTAGCCCTCCCCTTATAAAAAGGAAAGTTCTTTGTAAACGACTGTCCATGAAACCACACAGACTGCAGTTGGACAAGCTTGAAACGAAATCACAAAATATCACGACTTCTGTTCTGTGAAAAATTCAAACGGAGATGGTGAATAGTAACTCTAGTATTCTCTGAAGAAAATACATTTCATAAGGGAATATTAATCGCATAAAGAGCGAATTTGGAGTAAAAGGAACCCTAGAACCATCAATAAGGAATTCCAAGATTCAGTGAAAATCGATGTTCTTTGCGCCATATTATAAACAAAAATAGATGGCTCATTTTTCATCATTGAACGGACTGTAACTGGGATGATCTTAATATGCTGCAGCAGTTCCTAATTCGCAATTAGATTACAATTACGACGACTACCTTTTTAAACAAAATGACAGACCAAAAAAAGTACGGCGTTAATTGAATCATCTGCCTCGCCACTGGATTGGTTACTGTTAATGAGCGAACACTTGGCGATTGGCTAAGTGCCGGCCTCGGTAGCGTAGATGGTAGCGTGTCTGCTTCATGTTCAAAGAGGTAGTTGAATCTAGTTTAGGGTGAGTTTGCTGAGTAGGGTTAGTTAGGAGTTTTCCTGGATTTTCCTTATCCTGAGACACAAATATCGGGTAACTCTAAGCTCAATGGACACGTGCTCACTGATCATCATTTCACCCATTTCATTCATCGTCCGATATGACAATGTTGGAGGACGTAAATTAAAAAACCAAACACAAAACCAAACAAAACGGAACTATGACAGCGCATTGAGTTATCTATCGAACCAATAGATGAGAACATGCCACACAAACTATGGCAAAACCTTGATTATTGCCTGGATATATATCGTGAGTATACACACATCGACATATATTTTTAATATTGAATTAACAAACGTAGGCTTTCACGGCCAGCGTCTTGTTTAGTAGAAGATTCCGGGCTGTAAGGCCATGGTCCACCGGCTTTCTTCATCTCTCTCCCAGACGTTTCACTTGCAACTGCGGCAAACATCGTAGCTACTCTAGCTACGAAGAGTACAAGGAGAACTTTTCTACGCACCCGATGATGCTTGCCGTAGTTGAAAGCGAAACATCTCGGAGAGAGATGAAGGCATGCAGTGGACCACGGCCTTACAGCCCGGAATCTTCCACTTAATATTGGATGTTTGTGAATCCTTTTAGCATCAGCAAACTTTCAATCCAATATTGCTTATGTGCTTATCATAAATAGGTCTCTATAACGCGTAATCTAGATCCATTTATTTGTACCTATCCTCTACTGTAATTTTAAGCAATAACTAGCGGAACCGGCAGGTCTGTTATACAATTATGTTTTACTTGGAGACTCCTTTTCTGATCTTCCACCTTCTTCATTTGTTCTTCCCCTATCTCCTTCTGCCATCCAATTTTCTTTACCTTGCCGACTTCCTCTATGATTTTCCCCTCCTCCTTTCATTCATCTTTCTTTCACATGCACTGTGTAACATCTTTATTCCTCTCCATGTGACAATTTGAAACCTGGTATTAATTTTATGAGGTATAAATAAAAATTAAATGTTTAATAAAATGTATAACAGCAAACAAACTTAAATCTCTTAAAAACTAAAAAAAACTTAAGTATCTTATTTATTCTTTCAATATGAAGGGAACTATACAGATTTGGCGGACAGGAGCTTACACACACAGGAGCTTACAATCCTAACAAATTTTGTGTTGAGTAAAAGCGTTCTAAAACTATGCTTATAAAGTTTTGTAACACCACTTTCTTTTAATTGAACTGGAGATAAAGTGAAATATTAAAATTTATTTATTACCTTATTGTAATTTTCCCTATTTTATGCTAGACCATGCCAAATTTTATTAATTATAAAACTAGTAGTAGTATTTAGTGGGCCTCATTAAAGTACACCTCCATTGGTATTCGACCAATCAGAAATGGCTACGTAACATTTTGAAAGCGCAAGTATCGATGATTCTCGTTTCAATCGACAAAGGTACTAGCGCCAGTTTAGAAAAAGATCAAGATGTCTAACACTAGTAACAGTGACATTGAACTTACACTCCCAGAAATTACGGCAAAAGCACTCAACGTTACCAATAACTTGTTGCCACAAAAGTCAATAAAGATGTACGAGAAATTCTATTCACAATTCATGGATTGGAGATATAGATTCGTTCTAAAAATTATTCCTGGTGTATTGTCTCGAAATATGAAATCACCGACCTTGTGGACTGACTTCTCTTTTGAAATCAGCACTCAACATTACGCACCAAAATGACTTATCTAAATATTCAAAAGTGAACAGTCTACTAAAACGCAAACCAGAAGGATATAAAGGAAAAATAAATCGAAAAATTTTCACCTGATGAGTTGAAAACATTTATAAATAAAGCACCTGATACTAAATACTTCATGGTAAATGTCAGTTTTTATTTAATGTCACCAATGTTTTGTTTTAATGTTTTTAGGTTAAACTGTGAGCTGTTTATAAGGGAGTAATTAATATTACTGCACCTGCGTACTACGTACTACGTCTCACTTTAGACAAAGCAATAACGATTGTAACGTATCACTCAAACCAGAAATGAATACTTTAAAATGAAACCTTTAATTTAGATACATGATCAAGCATAAACAGTCATATGACACTTAACTATAAAGGCAATTAAAACGCTCGTATCATAATTGTAGCGGGAATTATGGTGCTGATTTGGGATGGTGTTCTCGAAGCCCCGCGTTGCGGCGATCGTGTGGAACGGGATTATTCACACTAAAGTCGTCCCGCGTTGTGACTGAGGTCGTGGGTTGTATTCAGCCTCCCCCGCCCCTATCCCGCGGATGACGGTGACGAAGCCGCAAGTTGCTAACTCTTCTGGATCCAATCTGGCACTCTGATGGTTTGATGTATATAAAAAATCTCCGGATCTACTTCTGTCTGAGCTTTGAAACCTCCAATTTTCAGACGTGGTCGCGAGTGAAAGGATAAATTTTATAAGTAAACTTCGATACCAATAAATTATTTTTACTTTAAAAATATGTTCAATTAATTTGTATTATTTACACAATTTTTCGTATAAAACTTGACAGTAATATTGTATACCTTAATTAAAATTAACAGAAAACGCATATTAACTCTTTTACAAGATTTCGTCGCGGCACTGAATTTACGTTTGTTCACCTTAAGGTTCTTCCATCAAAAGACGCCTTCTTTCCTTGATGTTCTCCCAAAATAATTCATTTTTCCTTCGCTCGTTGCCATCACTACCAATCAAACTTAAATTTTACTGATCCACGTCACACATTACATAATCTCATTTTTAAAACTACCAATGATAAAACATTCACATTGTATCACTTACCTATTTCGTCATCTCATGACCTACTGAATTTTAACAATTTCCTTTCTTGTCCATACCGATTTTTAAATCATTAATCATATTTAAACAATTTTACAATTCTCAGAGCCTAAACCAAAACAACCGTTACATAATTGACCTCACTTTGCCTCACACGCTCGATAGGTTAGTGATAATACTCGCGTTTTAGTTACTATCATTATAATCGCTTGCATAATATACTATTTTAAGCCTTTCTTTGTCTCTTTTAGCTTATAACGTCAGTTGATTACTATATAATTGTAACACAGATGTGCACTGATGATACATGGAATGAAATGATTACTGAGAAAGGAAATCGCGGAAGAAAACGTTCCAGGACTATGTTTAAGGTACCGCCCGGCATTTGTCAATTATGAGGACTGGGGAAAACCTGGAAAAAGACTGTCAGGAAAGGCAGTCCTGACTGGTTGAACTGAAGACATTGTGTTATAAGTTCATTCTGTAAGAACCTCAGTCATCCGTAGGTGCGTATCTAAATAGAGCCCAAGTCTTAGGCCCTAAGACATTATTACATACACACCAGGCATACTTTCATTCATACATATGTAAATGCATTTAGAGACTAGCATATAAAGGCGCTCCAGAGGCAGACTTATTTTCTATGTACTTTATACATTTTGGATAAGTTAGCTAACTTGGTCTGATGCAGAGATTTGCGTTATCAGTATAGTTACTTATTTACTTATTTTAGTTCAGATTACGTTATGACCATAAAAGAAGCATTATTTTGTTTTTCCAAGATGAATGTTGCGGCGAGCACTTGTGGATTTGGAGTTGGTTTGCCGGGTTCAGGACGCGCTTCCTGTCGAAGCGTGTGGTATCGCTAACCAGGAAAGCAGCCTTCCTGAACCGGGCGAGATCAGAAGTTTTCAGAACACTCTTATCACACTATGGAACAGGAAGTCAAAACCCAAGGTTAAGTAGGATATTTATTAACCGTTGGAGTCGTATGGATCTCTCGAATGACGTGTGAGCTGTCCAATTCTCTTCACGTGACACTCTGAAGCGAAGTGTTTATTTCTAAAGATTATGCAAGAGCCACCTTTCATTTTTGTACATATTATTATTATTATTATCATCATCATCATCATCATCATCATCATCATCATCATCATCATCATCATCATCATCATCATCATCATCATCATCATCATCATCATCATCATCATCATCATCATCATCATCATCATTATTATTATTATTATTATTATTATTATTAATGGCTGCACAACAAGAATACCACTAATCCACCACTGCTATATCTCGTATACTCCTGCAGAACATTGCTGGATCAAGCGCAACAGTGACATTTTAGCTACACAATTGCTGCTGTGATCAGAATGGCTTCACAGTTAAAGAATCATGTACTCAAAAGCACATCCTATATGAACTGTTATACAATTTCTGCTTACTAATTTCTACACATAAGCACATAAGAACTTGTGCATACAATTAATTATTAATACTGTCCATGAATATTGTGTTGTGAAATTCCGGTTACGTATGTACATATATTGTAGCATACCCAAGTGCTAATAAGCATTTCTGTTAATGTGGGTTTGTCTTAATCCTAAAGTGGCTATATTTGATTAAGGAGCAGGGAATAGGAAAGTAGGGGAGTATCTCTCTCCCTCTTCCTGCCTCTCTCTCTCTCACACACACACTCACACATTCACAATCCAGAAAGTGCAGAATAACTAAAACAGAAGTGTAAAACAGTGAGTTAATTATAAAAGACTTCTGTGATTATATGTACACAATCACTATGAAAAAACACATAGAAATGTTAAGAATTCAGTTAGTATGAACGATCAATCCGGAAACAAAGCAAACCAGAACATGTAATTACTAATGTAATGGAGCATGTGGATTAATTAAAAATATAATCACACATTCTCGCACGCATACACATGGACTTCCCTCCCTTCCTTTAGCGTGTAAACCTGTGTAGTACAAATACAATGACAGGTCAGTACCAAGATTATGCAAAATAATGGATAGTTATAATAAATATTGGAATCTTCACTGCCATATATCAAGGCCCGGTTTTCCATGATCCAAAATACTTAAAACTTATCGCTAAAAGGACCTAAAGCGATCAATAACAGGATCTAAACTGACTTTCAAAATTTTGTATTCATTTCAACACACTTGTGCAGAATAATTCTTACTTCTGTAACGTTAAAACTGAAATTAAAAATTAATAAAAATAATAATTTGTACCCACGAAAGATAAACGTATAAATCTTTACAAATCTTGTCTTATTCAGAATTATTGCAGTAGGCAAACAGCAGCATATGCTCTCGAAAGTTAAAAAACACCTCATATTAATTAAATGAAGATGTTATCGATCGAAGTCCTTCATAATTATCTATTACTTTAACATACACGTAGTTATACATTCACCAAAGTTATTGTTTTATTTCTGGTCAATATCTTTTAAAAATCAAACAACATACTCTAAATAACTTGCTTTTAGTAATAACAGTGTACAGGTTTCAAGATAATAGGCGGGTGCAACAATCCTTTAATTAAGGAAATGTTACAACGGAGAAGGTAACATATGTACACAGAGGATATTTATCGTACTTTCGCCTTCGTTTTAGGGTTTTATACATTTTTAATATAGTCTCCACAATCTTTTGTCAACAGTATGTTACGAAACTCGATGGATGGAGCGTACCAAGTAACCATTTCATAATTTACTAGAAATATTACGGTATAAATTGGAAGTATCGTTATATTCTATCTTCTAGTTTTTAAACTATTTACAATAAATATAGAAATTATTGCAACAGATGCCTGAAGTGATAAAACTGATCCAAAAAGATAAGATATTGATTTGTATTTATTCTTTTTACATTAACTAATGCATGTGCACATAAATGGGCATAAATACCCATTACGTGGCAACGAACACCTACTACTATCCGGCCGTTGTATCTCCGGCTCTGACGTTTTGCGACTGCAAGAGGTGGAGGGGAAAGGTTAATAGTACCAACATACAGTAATGAGCAATTGAAAACATATCGTCAAAATTATCTTTAAAATGAAAATATAGGACCATATTAGCTTTAAAACAATAAAATCCAATTTGCAATTTCATTATCATGCAAGATATTCATTACAACAAAACTCAATTAGAATATTTTGTTCACACCTTTCACGCACACTAACTGCATCTGTTGGTGGTACTGGGAGTCTCTACATCCGGTGCTCTGGTCAGGAGGTTAAAACTGTCTGCTAGCGCCAATCAGCATTGTCGCTGCTAGACATGGCTTCCGAACCCAACACCATGTTGCCAGGTTAACTTTGTTTGAGCCACGTGGCCTTTTAGCTACTTGGGCTGGTAAACTTTCTTTGGTATATTTTTCGTGCGTGAATTCCGATTTCTAGTGTTCGTAAGTCCTATTATTATCGCTATTATAATAATATGGCTACTGGTTCGTGAAATACGCAAATACGTGAAATATTTCAAATACGCATGTTGCTCTGCTTGAAATTTCCGCTAAAGAACTGGCAACAACCCGCTTCCCCCTCTCGAGAAATGTCAGAGCCGGAGATAGAGCGGCCGAACTGTAGGTACATTTTGAATCAAAGTTGCAGACAAAAGAAAAACGACAGTTTTATTTCATTGGCTTTCTGCAATGGAAATGTTATATAACAACAACAACAGCATTCATTTTCAGTTGACGATTAAACATGATTTTGGTTTCAGACTTTGAAAGATTTCACCAGAATTTAACATTGCAGCTTCAAAGAATAGCTGCAGCAAACCCACAGGTGAGTAAGATATATTATCTCCGTTGTAAAAGAAGTCCTATATTTGTTTACTTACAATCACACAAAGGCAAGAAGATACTGTGAAGTGGAGAATCCTCACGTTTCCATTTTGCTGACAAATAACGATACGAATGTGTAGAACTGGGAGGCAGACAGAAGTTTTTTTATGCATTCTTCTGAGAGAAACTTGCCACAAGTCATAAGTTAAACACACATTTACACTCTTGACCAGTCTCCAGAAAATCCCTAGAGGAGTTCCCACCCTCAGCCGGAAATCAACTCCAGTACCTTAGGATTTAAAGCTTAGCTGGCTAACCCGCAGACCACAAATACACTCCTGTTTACTACTGGCTGAGTTAAAATGTTCTGTAAAATTTATGGTAAGAAATCTATTTCAATCTGTGGAGGTTATAACTCTACTCACGTTTTTGCTGAAATGTTCCTTGAAATTACAGTATTCCAATATATCGTACCAATTCCGCTCTTACCTATAGTATTTAAATACCATTTAACTGAAATTTGTCTTCATATTACGATTTACCAGTAAATACCAAAGTCATTCCGAATGAAGAGAACATCACAAGCCTTCTCAGGAAATTCAAGAAACATTTATTTGCCACAGAAACATCTCTAAAACGATATTTTAACCAAAATCGTTAGGATTCTTGTTTGAGAGGAAAAAACCCTTGCTGAGACAATTTATTGAACATTTTCATGTCGTATTTAAACTCCAGTTAAATACTTAACTGACGTTTCGTACTTAAGTCATGTTGCTCGCAGACTTAAGATATAGTATACGTATGTGTTTTTTATCCTTCTAAAAATGCTTTTTGAGATGGTCTCGAAAACGTAAATATGCTGTGAAATAGGGCATCATACTTTTATGTAGAATGCAATACTGCCTCTACTTACCTACTACAAGATAAGTAGTAAAGAAAGAAGGAAAGTCAAGAAAGATGCTAAGCTTATTGTGTAATGGGTAGTCTAAACTTTACAGTGTAAGAGATTATAAGCCATTGCCAGTTGGAGCGTTATGAAATTATGAATCTCCTCACGTCCTTTAGAAACAGTGTGACACGTACAACGAGGATGTGGGAGGAACTTGGTTTAAACCTAGAGGGTGCACCCTAGTAAGATAAGACAACAGCTTATTCCACTCGTCGTGTTGCTTAATGTTGCGAAAACTGCAAGACAACATACCTGTAGTTAAATGATGGATACATCACATGCACTACGATCTAAAATATTACTGGCGCCCGCCTCGAGGAACGTATGACGTGAAAGAGCTTATAGGGCGAATGTAGACAGGTAATACAGATGTCTTAACATTTTCTGGCTCAACACGATCTCTCAGTTGAACTATTCACAGAGAGAGAGAGAGAAAGAGAGAGAGAGAGAGAGAGAGAGAGAGAGAGAGAGAGAGAGAGAGAGAGAGAGAGAGAGAGAGAGAGAGAGAGAGAGAGAGAGAACGACTAGGCGGCCATCTGAGGCCCAAAGCGATAATTTTCTTGAAACATACATATGTAGCATAAAACTTGGAAGCACGCCTGAAACATGAGAAGAAAAAGAAATTTAAGGAAAACGAGCGAAAGGAAATTGTGGTAGAAGAGAAATTACCTCAGAATTTGTAGACTAAACTTAGAAAATCATAAAATACGCAAGATCGGAGTCGGTGGTAAACGAGAACTGAACTGAGGATCTCCGGAATTCCAAACACACAGGTAGAGTACTGTAGAGCCAACTCCTTTGACAAGATTATATGTACTCTCCGATAGTTTAATTCTCGAAAAGAAATAAACACAAAACAAGTGGCTTATTTACCAAATGTTTTTGAAGAGAAGTTGCTCTATTCTTCACGTAATTCAAATATGTTTTAACCTCTTAACAGTTAGAATAACTTTTTATGGAGCTTATTAACATGTTACGAACTTGGTACCACATCTCAGAATGAAAACGTTGTAACGGTTATTTCATTATTTTTTCATATAGTTTGCTGCGGATTGTTCTGGAAAATGTGATTTGTATGAAATAGAATATAAAACTAGGTAGGCCAGAGAATTTCACAGCTTACGTAATAGTTTTCCTATTGGTTATCACAATAATGTAATTACGTAATGTTGTGACGTGGATCAATAGGATAAAAGTAATTTAGATTTTCTAGAAACCTCGTGCGCAGTAATTCGAGAATATGCAAATAGTTTTTGGCGTCATTCTGCATAAGATCATCGACGTGTTTTCTTTGGTGCCGATCTGCAAGTCTGCAGAGACTCAAAGTGCAACGATGCAGTGTTAATCATTTTATGAAAGTTTAACCACAAAGTTAAACGTTGTGATAAGATATATTAATGGTTTATTCGGAATAAATTCCAAGATTTTTTAAAGATAAGAAAAGTTGTTATTATTTTCTACCACAACAGCATAAAAGTTCTCACTCCGATACTACGGCCAGAGATTAAGACTCACTGCCTCAGAGCGCCGAGGCATACATAAACAAGAATTCTACAAGATCGACACAAAAGGGGAGAATAATCAATCATCTTATCACGACGCATTTTGCTCCAAATTATTCCGTTGTACCGCTGGATGCTGTGCTACAGCAGAATTAAACAGAATAGAATCGCATAAAGAATCTTACACTGTATATTATTCCCACGAAACTTTATCATTTCACAGGACAGTCGCGAAAAAAATTAAACAAATTAGACATTAAAGATGAAAGAAACACTGCATTAGTTAAAACGATTAGTTGGACAGAAAGTACTCAACTCGATTCAGAAACTGGATATCAAGAAATATATCATGAAAATCGACTCTATACAAGAAAACATTCATAGACACGTATGAGTAGATTTCTTCCGAGAGTAGTTGAAACCCAGAAAGGAAAATACGAAAAAGTAAAGTCCTATAATTCGTTGCATATGCAAGTAAAATCAGAAAATTACCCATATACTAATTAAAAGGAGCTAACGTGGGTGATCTGTGTTTACCTTAACTTGATAAAATACTGCATTTAACTAGAGAAGCACTATTTTCCATTAAAGGCTTAAGATTTGGAGATTTCAACGAAATGAAAAAAGAAATAAGGAACAATATCGCGCTGATGAGTATGAGATGAAAGTGAAACAGAGAAGGGGAGAGAACAGTTGAGTAACTGGGAATGACAGGGAAGAGAAAGGATGAGAAAGAATGAGAGAGCTACATAATTCTAAAACGAAATGTCGGAACAACTCCTAACTTGCCATTTCAATTCAGCATTTTCCAAGAATTTAAAGAAAATCTCGTTGCCCCAAAATACTCTTATCTATAGAAGAGCTTTGATTACCTTTTATTCTCTAAAAAGGCTTCTAAACTATTTGAATTAAAAATGCTAGATATTTAAGATATTTGCATGGCAGATAAAATGCATATCTTGAATTTTTTTCTAAATTATAACTGAATTATTCTGAATAGATTTGATATACCGATATTTAGTTGGTAGACCATAAGAGAGTAGACAACTTGCTATACTCCATTGCATTCAGTAACTCCAGCATTCGAATCTCGCTGCAAGTGAGTCCCATGTGAAGACCCCCCCCCCCCAAGGTTTTTCCTTATCTTAAAAAAAAAAAGAAAGCGTGTAACTTTAAGCGCTATGCCCACAGATCAATTTAAACATCATTTCACTCATTTTACTCATTAATCATCTAATATAACGCACCTGATTAAAGGACATTATGCTACTTTTTTTAAATCATGGCACCAATCTTTTCCGAAAAATTATGTTTTACCATTTTGAAGGATAAGTCCTCATTTGTTTGTTTTTAGGGCCATGCAAAGAGTGGTCTTACAAAGACATATGACAGTCCACTTTTAAGAGTGACTATCATTTCAGCTTGTTGTATGCCCCTTGTAAACCGATCGTCTGTGGTCCGAATTCGGGAAGTCCGGGTTCGATTCCCGTGCCCGGTCTGCCTGAGCTATGGATTTTTCCGGGGTTTCCTCGGGTCGGTTAGGTAGGTTAATTACATCCCTCGATTTTCCTGTCCCTCCATTATCATTTCATATCAACTCTCTTCTGGTGGTCTCTTTCAGTCGGCGCTGCATAGCAGGATGATATAACCTAGTAAACAACTTCGTCCTATTCGGCCTCGAGGACTGTTTCGGGGCCACGGTAGGAGGGATACCGGACTGTTAGGAAGTTTCATGCTGGTAAATGATAGGAACCCAGCCCTCAGCACTGTCGTGACTCCTTTCTATCCTCTGTATTTTCTTGCCTCATTCTTCCTCCCGGAGTTGCCTCACTTGGGACATAGTACAAAAGATCAATTCCATCCTATTCTATTCTATCCTATCTCCCTCCAAAAAAACATGCAATGAAACCATTTCTGCAACTGTTTACTCTGAATCACATAGGAAAAAAACACCAAGAAAACGCTTTTGAAAGAATACGTTACAAACGAGGGATACAGGAAGTAATTAAATGTAAAACATTAGAGCTTTTCTTTCTTTTTTACCATTTCTCAAATATGGATTATTTCAAGTCGTATAGCACAAATTAGTATGATAAATATGAAGTACTTCGTGGAACTAGAACATAGCCGGAAGTGTGCTCTTAATTCTCACTATCCTTTATTTACTTGTAACACCACAGAAAATGGATTAACCTTTTCCACAAGAGAAAAAGTCGTTAAAATACTATTTATACAACTTTTACTCGTCAAGTTAAACATTTCGGAAGTATACCTTATTTGTTCAATTTTTCCAAAATTTTAAGTATGGTATCTTTCAAAGATTGAAGACGATTTACTTAATTTTGGTAATCTTTCTCACTCACGCTCATAATAAAATATTTTATAGCATGTCTTTGCTCGTTGTTAATTTAAAGGAATTGATATAAGATGTTTTAAAGTATGTACCTGTAAGTGGATAGCGGTAAGTAAGCCATAAGAGTTTTTGACATTCCATTTAGAGGTCACAGGTTCAACCCGGGAGATGGCAATGTATCTTTTTCGAACGTAAACATCCTTAACACGGCTTCATTCTGAAGGGAAGTAAAGCCGGTAGTAGATTTACGACACATATAAGAACCTCAAGCCTGCTAAAACAGGCCCTTCGCGCATGGAATGCTGAGACCCATAGCAGTTATAGCTCTTCCATAAAAACGAAACTCAATTTACTTTACTTTCTATCAAGATTTAGGGCTCTATTAAAGGTGTCTAGCGAATTTTAATGAAGATTTGCAACGTACATCCAAGTAGCCACTTAGAAACTATCTTACACTTTTCTAAAATTTCAAAAACCGGTTATCAGGGTGTTCCATTAGAAATTGGATACTTTAACGATGGTTTTAGCTGTGACATATATTTTAGTCTAAATGATCGGATTTAGATTTTAATCCAGTAAATGTTAATTGTGACCAAAAGGCATTGTAATTTATAGATGAGCATGTAAAAGATCGTTCAGTGAAACAGAAACATGTCCCATTACTAATCCTTAAATATTAATGGCTGTGAAACTGTATTACTATTAAACATGCAACATGTTGCAGTGCTCTGAAAACTCAAATTTTGCTAAATTTAAAGGGAAATATTAACGATGATCATTGATATTTATCATTGTGAAATAAAGTGGCATATAAACCTACTTTTTAAAATGAATCCAATGCCTTTATGAATGAATAATAACTTGAAAAACTACATTATTTATTAAATAGTGTTTTAATGGTATTAAGACACGTACATTATCAATAAACTACTTCCCTGATGCCTATTAAGTATTCTTCTACCATTTATAATTCCTAAAAAAAGTTATATAAAATGAACAGTTCTAAAAATGTCAGCTGAGAGATAAATCATACAAAATGCTAAGACATTTAAGTATATCTATTAAAGATACATAACATAAGCGTGTATAACGTATATATATATATATATATTTGTATAGTGCCAGCGTTAACATCACTATATTATAATATTTGTTTGAAATTACTATTTGGGTTTTCTAAACAAAACAGCTGTCAGTACGATGAAACAAAGTCAGTAAGCAATGTCAATACATACTGAAAACATCCAAAGAATTCAATCAAAAGTTTTTAATGCTACCACAAAACATACATTAATTTTATATAATATTTGAAAATATAGCTCAGCCTTGAAGCAAAGGGCTTGATAAAACACTTTAGTTAATTGTGGAACCTCAGAGGTGGATTGCACCCTGTTAAGAAAAGTGGTATAGTATGAACGAAATGAGAAGAAAAACCTCGCCTGCTCCAGATGTGGAGATCTTGACGTCTTCTAAATAAAGTTGGACTAGCACTGTCGCAGACACATGCTGTTTGTGTCAGGAGATATGACATCTGGACGGTCCAGCTGCTGCAACTTCCCTCAACCTATCTCATCTTCCAGAACAACATGTCCATTTGTTTTCCAACCAATCTTCTACAGTTCAACGATGGTTAGCTTGTGTTTCTTCTTTCTTTACAATGGAATTTCTTTTTTCTCCTTTTCTTTCTTTTTTTCCCTTATTTATTTTGTAAGTGACCTTCATAAGCAATAATTTATGTGTAACTAATATGTTTCTTTGCGGTCTACAAACACTTTCTTTCTTTTAGTACTTGCTAAGTCGCTAAGACTATCTTACTCCTGGGTTTACCATTTCACTCTAAATTGGCTAGTTACATAAAGTATTTAGTCAAAAGCATTCTGTATTATTTATTCAGCGAAAACCCGTGCTTCTAAATTGAAAATACCAAACTCAAGAATTCTTGCAGGAGTATCTCTTTGTGCCATTTTTTCGAATCTTATCCAGAAGAGTTAAAAATTCTTCAGGTTTTATTGCTGACTATTCACCCCATAAACTACAACTAATTTATAATTAATTAGTCGAAGTAGATTTAGGCCCCATCTCACTTTCGCAATACTTCATTTGCACAGAACGTATGCCACAACATTCCTTCAACTCGGTTTACTCTCCTGTTGAACGTAGACAACAAAATCTGACAACAGCGCGAGGTTCATCCTTTCAGAGTATTCCATCCTCTGGAATGTTTTTGCAACAAAACTCCTCAACTCGGCCTAGAACTACAGACCTTTCGCCAAGCCTTGGTCCATTCCGATGATGGGCAGCAACAATTGTCTTTTTGTTTGTTTAGTTTACGTCCTCCAACGTTAAGTCATATCGGACGATGAGTGGATGGGAAAAGTGCTGCTCAAATGAGCCCACGGTCCATAGAGCGTAGAGCTACCCAACATTCGTCTTTCAGGATAAGGGAAAACCCCGGACAAACCTTATCCAGGTAACTCACCCTGACCGAGATTCGAACTCGGGACCTCTTAAACATGAGGCAGACATGCTACCACCACGCTACCGAGGTGGACAACACTAGTCTTAACTGTACCCATTACTACAAGAGGCACTGAACGGCAACATGACCGAGAGTGACATAAAGCATACATATATTGAGAAATTAATCACGTTATTAACTATTTAAAATGGCTTGATCTTCTCAGAAATTACGACCTACATGTTTATTAACCTAAAAAATTACTGTGCTTTATACCGCAGTTGGTTTATTATTTTACTAAGGAATTGTTCAATTTTATTCAAAAACTTTGCAATAGATGAATAGGTAGACAGTTCTTCCAACCCCTTATCATACATTGTTGCGTACCTCAGGAAGCTGAAAGCCATGGCAAAAGTTCCAACGTTCCGACAAGCCCTATATATTAACGAAAGAAGGTTTATTATTCTTTTTTTTTCTGATGACGTATAGCGCTTTAAACATGGCATAATACCTACATAGAGAGATATCCGAGGGCAACAGAACATATTTCATCCGATTAGAGATGAGGAGCAGATTCTGTGGGATTTATTGAGGCACATCACTCGGAACGGTTTCCAAACGCGCTTCTTCCTTTCCACCCATATACACACAAATCCGATTCTCGCTTGAGCATAACTTATGGGTTTACCAACCACTTTACTTTGCTGATCTTCAGCGTGTTGAAGCTGCCACCTTCATCGCTGAGATGATTTATGATAGTGATCCGAAAACAGCTGCAATAGATACAAACACTAATGAGCGATACAGTTCGGAGCTCGCTTTCATACAACACATAAAAGATCAAAATCATCAATAATGAATATAACGAATTCATAAAAATAGTACTTCGTTTTTATATTTAACCATTTTGAATTGGAATATTTGTAATATATAATAGGGAATTAAAACACCAGTGTTCATTTTCCTTTTTTGTTTCAATCAATCTCAGCTTTCATATGATATGAGCCAGAATCTCTACTCAAGAACTCTGATGCAGCCACGTGCTCTTTGGTTCTAAACAAACATCTGTTAGTAATAAGTAGGGAGCGGATTTATAAGTACTAAATGTGTGGAACAGGCAGAGAAAAAGGCACTAAAATGGGCAAAATAGGCACTAAAAAGCTCTATAACAAAATGACAATCATCGCAACATATGCTGCAACAAATTCGCTAAACGGTTCCCTAAGCAAAATAGTCTACATTTATCCCAAATGTCATAAATGTCTCCACAAGTTAAAATAACAGATAATGTCGATTAATTAAAATACATATAAATCCACTTCACTACGCAAGAACAATAATGTGCAGAAAGGTGTGGACTAATTAACTATGACAAAAAACAAAAACATGGGTTTGTGGGGAGGGGGCTTAAGGTGAAAATTGAAATATCTGAAGCTTTTGTTAGATTTGTTTAAAATTTATACCATTTATTTCTGTGATCGATCAAGAATGGAATAATACCAAGTTGCAGCTTCCTAGTTAAAATAGTTTCTGAGGAATTAACAGTTTATGAGTAAATTACAGGCGATTTCAAAAATGTCCCACATATTTTAATTTTAAGAATTAATGCTTGGGGTATAAGTTTCTGCACCCATTTTAACCTATTAATGACCAGTACCTATATGAAAAATTTTATTTTCGCGTTTTCATTAATAAGTAAGCATTATAATCCTTTTCAGTACAAATAACAAAAACACATCAAATGTAAATGGATACCTACACTTAATATGCAGTTGCCCTTACAGGCATATTTAGACTTTCATACAGATTAATAGAAAACTGCATCCTGTAGAACATTTTTAAGTTAGAAAAATGTACAAAATATGGAATCTGAGGTTAAAATTACATAATAACAGCTACGATACAGGTGTAGGGTTATTTAAATAGTCATGTGACGTTTACTGCAGCGCCGCTAGAAAAAAAAAAAAAAAGAACTTCATAATATTGAAGTATGTCTATATTAATTTTAAGACAAGAAAAAATTAAATTTTGTGCTGTTGTAAGTTTTGGGATAATTTGCACAGATGTGTCTCCTTAATAAACCCCATTTTATATCTCCAATGTGCAGCAGTAAGAAATTTCTCTTCCCTGAAAACTTCACGTTAAAACCAACAAATGCAAAAGCTGTTGTCACAAATTACAAGCAGAAGAAATTGGCTAAAAGGTAGTTTCAGGCACTGATAAGCAGAATAGGCACAAACGTATGAAATAGGCATTTATAGGTACTATAAAACTAAGAAATTAGGCTAATAATTGTAGGAAACGTGCTTATAACTTAAAAGCCTACGTTTCTGATCAGAGGAATAAAATAGACAAATGGGCAAAAATCCGCCCCTAATTGTAGGAAACGTGCTTATAACTTAAAAGCCTACGTTTCTGATCAGAGGAATTTAATAGGCAAATAGGGCAAAAATCCGCCCCTAATTGTAGGAAACGTGCTTATAACTTAAAAGCCTACGTTTCTGATCAGAGGAATAAAATAGGCAAATGGGCAAAAATCCGCCCCTAATTGTAGGAAACGTGCTTATAACTTAAAAGCCTACGTTTCTGATCAGAGGAATAAAATAGACAAATGGGCAAAAATCCGCCCCTAATTGTAGGAAACGTGCTTATAACTTAAAAGCCTACGTTTCTGATCAGAGGAATTTAATAGGCAAATAGGGCAAAATCCGCCCCCTAGTAATCAGTTATCACATTTTAAAGTTAGTTTTTCTTCACTTCAGATTACCTCAACTTCACCCTCACTTTGATACCACTTCGCTTTGATATATTTCACATATATCCAATTGCAGCATTCATGTAACTTGTACATGCCTATATCTGCGATATAGATTTATTTGGAGCACATAACACTTTCTCAGTGTACGTTATCTGCTTGAATAACGGATGAGGCCATCGCTGATTTGCACCACTTGCGGTTGAAAGGACTTCCTGGATGATATCCTCACAACTTGCTCGGTTCCTCACTGTAACCGATGTTTCCTCTGAAATACGCCGTCACAGGAAATCTATAAGAGCTCTATTTAATGCCTTTAGAAGGTTTAGGTTAGCTTAGATTTATTCTTTAACATAACTTCAGGCTAGTAAGTATTTTATCTCATGAAAGTTCGTTTTATCATCATTTTCCTAGCAACATCTTCATTTTAACATAATTAAACGTGGTTTCCTTAGCATCATTTTTGTACTTCTCCATATATTATCTAAACATTAACATTATTACATTTATTTTGTACTTTACATCAGTGTTATTTTAAATAGCTTGATTATGATGAGGCAGAAGGGAGGTGTAAACGACCTTGGCTCTGCCATATTAAGTGCATCAATATGTCCACCTTGTTCCTTGCAATTCAATGCTTCCTTGTCCAAAATTGTGTCAAGTTTTCATATTCTAGGCAATAATCAACGTTTACAATTGACAAACCTGATCTGTTTCGAAATAACTTAAGTTTTCTTAGTGTTTTCAAACGTTAGCATTGAGTGAAGCCTACGTTGTAAAAATCATTATACTCGTACTAAACTGCATCGCTATTGATTAGTTCTCTTAGTGCGTAATTTATACAAAGTTTAAACTACTACACACAATTGAAAAACAATCTAAGAATTTATGCGCAATACTTTAACATCCTTTCAGGAAAATATTTAAAACAGCTATGAATGGGTAGGTAACATGACAATTCAGAAATAAAAGTTCAAATATCCTTATGTAAATGATATTTACATATATACTTATATCATACACTGTTTAATATTATAAATAAAAGGTGATTTCAGATCCATTTAAGGGAAATCACAAGTCCTTTGTGCATTAACAGGATAACTGGCGTTACGTACTAAAATCATAAAATTACTTTTTTGTGCTAGATTTATAATGGGGGAATCCGAAATGCAGGATTAGTGAATCTGCAAATGAAACCGACAGGAAGACCGTTGCTGGAGAGAGTAATGCTCATGGAAACTTGAATATGCAATTTTATAAGTTGTTTATTAAAAAAAAAAAATCAATCTTTAAGAAACTTCGTAGTGGGGCAGGTAGTTTTATGCACAAAAACTTATTTTCGATATATCTGCAAACACTAAATATCCATGGAAAGGTAGAGTCAGACTGAAAAATTCAATGCCATAGCCGGGATTTGAACCACGGATCTTCTGGTTGCCGTCCAGCCGCTCTAACCCTTGAGCTACTATGACCAGCGTGCTAACATAATTTCCAACTTACTGTGTTTATCCCGGTATGTATCCCCTACACACGGCCAGTGTGAAAGAAAAATTAATTTCCATTAAATATCCAGTTATCTGTTTTTATACCCTCGACCAAGTGATGAGCAACGCTTATAAACTTTGCTGAATTCAAGTCAAACACAATTATCAAAATGGCATTGACAAAATATTATTTATAAAACCATTACATTTACTAAATATATTTAGGGCAGTTCTGCTAATACTCAGAGACGCTGAAACAAACAGAAGTTTTTGCAGAGCCGTAAAAAGGAAATGAACCCACTTCAGTAGCTTTTATTTTCTGTGTTTCTTCAATATTTTGCAAGAAACGCTTTATTTTCTACTTCAAAGTACGTTCACTTACAGTTCCATTTGAAAGTAACATATACGTTTGCCTTTCACCATTTTTAAGAGAACAGTGTGCCTTGACAGGCCTTCTATTGGAACTGTCTTTTTGTGTATCTCATCATTTTGATGTATTTGGATGCAACATTTTATTAGTGTATGGCATTTTTCAGTCGTTTTTGACATACCCTTGAAGCTTCCTTAGTGAGTCAATGTTAAAATGTGCCGAGTAGTACATGATGAATGCTTTTTGACTGTTTAGACCTTCAAGATGAAAATCATTTAAGCAACTAATCACTCAAAATATTCAGTCATATATGTATAAAATGCTGCGTTCAGCTTGGAAATTTCGTTGTATTTATTGGTTCTTTCACAGGAAATTTAAACGTTTATTATTAGCTACAATTGCCCCTTTCCAATGTATTCACCGAGTTAAGATGGAACTTCTTTCTCTATTATATCAGCATGAAAATAAAGGACAGAAGACTCGCTCTCAACCTACATATGAACCGCAACGGAGTTCAGAGAGGACAAGGTGGCTTTTAAACATTTTTAAATTAACTCAGTGTAATTAATGCACCTCAAAAGCTATTACCAGCAAAATCCCAATTTATCGAATTATTTGGGCCCATTTAATGAATATACAGTACACAAAAATAATTATATATAAAAAGATTCGAGCCTTTTCGGCTTCATTTTTAAATTGCTATAACTCCTAATATCACAAATTTAATAATGCACCAGAATGGTTACTATTACGATTACAGAAGCAGAAAATCACAAATGAAGAAACTTCGTGCAATACCTAAATCATCAGAAACGACAGACGCATTCAATATTATAGGGTTAAAGAAATTACTTCTGGTTCAATAGATTGTTTTGATATATTTAGTGTAAAGTTTCTGGGCTGAGGGCTTCGGTAAACCATATCGCTACTGCTTATGCATGCGTCTAATATCTCTCGAACAAGCGTTTTAGCTTTAAGGGGACATCCCTAAAATAGAAACAAAGGAAAACAGCATAAAATCGATTTCAAACATGGACATGAGCGTAATTTTATTTATTTAATAGCAGAATGATAATACTGATATATGAAGTTTTGTAAACCAAAGGAGACTGTTTCTTGCTCAAACTCACAAAATATACAATCAGTATACAAGCTGTACCAATTATGTTTTGAAACCTATCAAAATATATGTGTTGTTTGTTCCCCACTGTAAGTACTAGAACACCGCAAATATTTCTATAAACATTTGCAATATATTTACTAGCCTATTTCTAATGATGATATAAGGAGGAGATAATCTACCTCCCGCCATAAACACACCAAAATGTCCCAGATTTCTTAAAGAAAAAAACTGAAAAAATATAGAGAAGTCGCATATACGTATAAGAATGTTGAGATAAGCCCCTTAAAACATGCAAATTCCAAATTATGATACATTTTCGAAATCGTATATAGCTGTCAGTCGATGTACCTACACTCTGTGTCTGTGTGTCTGTGTGTCTTTTTTTTTTTTTTTTGTTATTACCTGGCATGCCCCATTCCTTAGGAATACTACATGCCTTATTTTATTTACATTATATACAACTTTTACAATGATTTTACATATCTTGTATTTGTATTGAAATGTATCCTCTACAATATTTTACAATATTCTTATTAAAATAGTTGCAATTAACTAGCAGTTTTAATGATTTTTTTATGCTTCATTTGCCTACTCTATATCTGTGAAGTTTATTGATTTAACAAATTTGACGAAATATCTTAGATGTGTTTAATAAGTTCTTCTTTGGCAATGAGCCACGCGCATTGTGTGCTTTTTATTTTCCTGATCATTTCGGTTCTTTGTTTGTTTATGATTGGACATTTGAATATTATGTGGTCTACTGTTTGGTTCTCTTCTTGACATTTGCATACTGGGCTATCCAGTAAAGCAAATCGATGGCGGTATGAACGGAGCTTTCCATGTCCTGTGACAATTGCTGTAAACTCTTGGTATATGGGAAGTTCTTGTTT